>OMKP01080334.1:0-13214 GCA_900302375.1 Bathygadus melanobranchus
TTCTTTATTGTCTATCAAATAATCATCACTCAATCATAACTAAACTAGAATCATATATTAATATATCGAGTAAAGGAAGATAAAAGAAGATGCTGTCAAATGTCAGGTTTTTTTTTTTTATACCCATAGTTCTTAGAGAGCTGCTGACAGACACAGAGCTGTGTTTCCTGACGCTCCCAGCAACCACCTCTCTGTGCTGCCATGCCAACGGAGACGAGGCAGCCCTAACAACGGAGGAACTGCTGGCCATCCCTAGTGATGGCTCACTGCCGGTTACCAGGACGACCGCCTACCTCACTGGTGGGGGGTTAACTTAACTTTAACTCCCTTCGTACTTCACACCCTTATTTATTATTTATATATATATATTACTATTATATACAATATCATATATGTCATATTTAAAGTGATGGACAACAGGATCTAAAAACGTAAATTAACTATAACATATCACAGATGGATGTATCCACTACATACCTACCAAATATCTTGTCAGGAAAATGTCAAAAGTACCCCGAATGATGGGAAATTGGAAGTTTTCCTTGAATAAAATCATTAAAAGTACATGATGCTTAATAACACCTTGATATCCTAAATGTAAATGTAAATTTACATTTAGGGCATTTGACATGCTTTTATCCAAAGCTATTCAAGTACATTTGTCGAAAGAGGGAAACAACAATATATTGCTGATGGTACACTACAATTAGAATAGAACAAGTTTCAAGCACTCCTGTTTGTTAGGTCAATAGAACAAGTTACAAGCTTACTAAGATACTACAAAGGATGCTACAAAGTGCCAGGACGTACAGACATACAAGTGCTAGGAATCCAGGAGGGGATGGGATTCGAGCAGTGATCGGGTAGGTGGGAGAGAGTTGGGGAGGAGAGGTGGGTAGGAGGTGAAGCTATTCAGTGTCCAGGTGAACTCTGAATAGGTGGGTCTTGAGTCTCTTGTGGAAGCTGATTAGTGATTCTGCTGTCCTGACATCGGCCAGGAGCTCATTCCACCACTGTGATGTAACGACAGAGAAGAGTTGTGATTTGGTGGAGCGATGTTTGTTTGCTCTTAGTGATGATGGTACCAGGCGACCAGCTGAAGTGGTTGAGCGGAGTGCTCGAGCTGGGGCATGGGGTTTGACTAGTGCTTGGAGGTAGGTGGGGGCCTTGTAGGCCAGCACCAAAGTCTTGAACTTGATGTGAGCGATTACAGGGAGCCAGTGGAGGTCACGGAAGAGAGGGGTCACGTGGGATAATAACATCATTAGAAGTGCATGACGCATTTCTATTGTCCATGGCTTTTAATATGAATGTAATATATAATGTAATGAATATAAATATAATATAAGAAATGTTTGAATAATAATAAAAGACCTACAACCCTATCCAGACCTCCGCCACCGCTCCCTCTGTCGCTGTAGCCTCCGCCCCCAGCCGGGGGTCTGCTGCCACTCCTGTGGACCGTTGGGTCGGACCAGGGACCGAAGCCACACCCCCTCACCAACAACACTCAAGTAGGGCTGTGGGTTCTATTCCCTGTGTAGATCAGTAGGTAGAGCAAGGCACTAACACTGCAGACTTAGAGGTTCTATTTCCCGTTAAATATGTCGCTGTCCTTCAGGTTGAGGGGAGAAGATGAGGACAGGAAGTGTCTCAGCAGACAGGAAGTGACCCCACTCCAGAGCTCCCAGGTGGAAACAAAGCAAAGCAAACTATGTGATGAATAATAATAATATATAACGTCATGTTTCATTTATGAAACAGTTATGAATCGACCAATCACCTTCTCTTCTCTAGATTGTGGGACCAGTGACTGGGGCAGACCGCCTAAGTTCCTCCCACTTCTCAGACTCCTCCTGGCTCCTGGCTACCCACCCCCCTAGACACGTCCACTCTGTAAAATCTTCCCACCTCCAAAGCCCCTCCCACATTTTGAGGTCATACCACTCCCTAAACACGACTGGCCATGCCCAGTTTGGCCACGGCCACCGGCAACAGCGAATGGATGGCCAGCTGGCTACGGGCCCAGCAGAATTCTGGGAAAATGCAGGTTAAACATGTTTTTATTGTAAATAATGCTTATCTAAATAAATAATTTTGACTTTAAATGAATTAATATATATGATAACAATAAATAAATAATGACAATCTAAAATTAAAGTCCATTTCTGGCAGTAATGACAACTGTAATCATGTTATATTGTACATTATCTTGTTATATTTATCGTTTCATTTCATAAAGTCCTTCGTAACGCTTGCGAATGAATGGTGTGCAGGTTTGATCCCCCCCCGGGCGCCCTCCTGGTTGGACCAACTCCCTGAGGAGGAAGGGGAGGAGGAGCTGCTCTCTGTGTCTCTCCTAGCAGACGATGCGCCAGCTGTCAGTCAGGAGGCAGCGAGCATCGCCTCCTATTGGCCCACACTAGCCATGCCCCCATAGGACACGCCCATACAGGACACGCCCCTAGGATGTTAATCAATTGAGTAATTATGTGTGTGTGACTAAAATAAGGCTATTACTCACCCACGGTGTAATTAAAAAGTGTTTTAAATATTTTGTTACACTGTAATTTGTATATATTGTTTATATACCATCATATAATATGTTAAATAAATATATGGTTATATATTTCTTGTCTGCGAAATATATAGTTATATTTAGTTTATTAATAATTATAACTAATAATGAATTTCATGTTACTAATTATTATTAATCGGGTAGGGGGGAGAGGGTTGGGGAGGAAAGGTGGGCAGGCTGGGTCTTGAGCCTCTTGCGGAAGCAGGTCAGTGGTTCTGCTGTCCTGACCGCTGTCGGGAGGTCGTTCCACCATTGTGGTGCAAGGACAGAGAAGAGTTGTGATTTGGTGGAGCGACGTTTGTTTGTTTTTAGTGATGGTGGTACCAGGCGGCTGAAGTGGTTGAGCGGAGTGTTCGAGCTGGGGCATGAGGTTTGACCAGTGCTTGGAGGTAGGTAGGGGCAGTTCCACTGTAGGCGGGGCCTCCGCAATCAGCCAGGAGCGAGTTACAGTAGTCGAGGCGGGAGATGACAAGGGCTTGCACCAAGATCTGTGTTGCTTCTCGTGTGAGGAGAGGCCGGGGATGCGGCCTGCGGATGAGATAACCTACACTACTGGCATCGCACAGCTGTACTGTACTGTACTCCAACTATGTGTGCATATGTATGTGTACACTTCCCCCAAAGCCTGTGGTACTGTAGTGAGCCATTTGAAACAGCCACTATGTGACAGAACCACTTCTGTTTGAGGACATAAGACATGCACAATGGGTTTTTTTTTTAGTTTAGCTACACAAAATCATTGGCATCAGACTGAGAAACACACTGAACTACAATGCAACTTCGTGGGATTCTGCAACCACAGCAAACACAACATAGAGAAAACGTAGCTCTCTAGTAATAATGCTAGAGTAGCATTCATCCGAGAAACCTGAAGGTAATGCCCCTCCTCATTTTTCTTCATTGGCCTGTGACATCGTCCTGACTGTCACCTAATCGTTAACTACATTCAATATGTGTGTACCGTTCATTGGTACCGTCCCTTGCATCATGTCGATATCAGGATATTTGTATTATGCTAAACATGGCGTCTGGTAGTGGCGCTCCAAATGTCCGACCGCCAGTTAGCTTAGCGCTATACTACTTTGCGCTACACTGATATAAGGCCTTGTCAACTATCGTTGTGTTTATAGTAGCCAGCGGCGTGAAGTAGTGCGCCAGACCACACGTTACATTTGGTGTCGTCACATGGACGGCCAGGTCACGTGACGCGGAAGCAAGACGAGACCAAACAAAATACGGAAGACAATTCGGTAAGTGAAATGTTCACTTTTTAGTTAAATTAAATCTCAATCATCCGCGTGTTTTAACAGTGGTTAATAACGGTCGTGTATTACATTTACATTTAGAGCATTTGGCAGACGCTTTTATCCAAAGCGACTTACAGGCAGACGCTTTTATCCAAAGCGACTTACAAAAAAGTAACACATTTGTCAAAATGTATGCGTGAGTATGCGTGTATGCGTGAGTTTCTCGGGTTGAATTAGAGCTAAACCCTAGTCGTTATACACCTGAGAGGCGATGTTTAATATCTGCAAACCCTTTCAATCAAATGTGTTGATGAAGACTTGACTTGTCTCATGACAGCAAATACACCATTCGCTCACACATACAAACGCACAATACATTAGCTATAACATAACTGCAGAGCAGTGTATTTGCATTACTGCATATATTAAGATTCAAGATTCAAAGTTGTATTTGTCACATGCCAATATACAGTGTACAGAAGCAGTAAAATGAGGGTCGGCAGCAGGGCAGACTGCAAGTCTGCAATGTTCAATAAAATATAAAAGTAAAAAATGTAAACATTTAAAATAACTATATTCTAAACAAGTGTGTTGTTTTATTTCTCTGCTGGGATCCTTTCCATAATGTCAAACAAATCAGAGCCTGTCAGTGGCAAAACAAGCACTTTTAGAGCATCTAAATTGACGGCCAGTATTGACCCAAAGGGTTACAATGCAGACATTTTGCAGGTGCATTCTCGCTTGATACTGGACCAATGGCAGACGATTTTATCCAAAGTGACTTACAAAAAGTAACACATTTGTCGAAAAAGTCAGTTAGACTCAAAATTAGGGTCTAACACAAGTCTTGTTCCTGGTCCTCTGGTCATGTGAGATTATTTCACACAGTAAGATGATTTCACATTCTTTCAGGTCCACTTTTCTCTGGATCAGGTGATGATCATCAGTGTCAACACAGAGGTCAAGGTGGTGGGTTAAGCTCAGAGGTCATGTCGTCTGCGGTGGAGAGGACAGATGAGCTGGTCAGGGAGTACCTGACGTACCGTGGCTTCAGCTCCACCCTGAGACACCTGGACTCTGAGATTAAAGCAGACCGTGAGCGAGGCCTCAGGGTGAGCTGCACTTCCTGTCTGACCTGTTGACTTCCTGTCTGACTGAGTCTCTCTCTCTTTCTCTCCCCTCTGCTTCATATGTGTGTGGTAAAGAAAGTGTGCTCTGCAACATCAACTACCTTCTTTCTGTTCTCTCATCACTGGGCATGGATTTCAAACTTTCTGTCATACCTGTATTCATATCTGTGCAAAATAGCCTCTATATCATGTGTTATCATGCTTATCACGCTGTAAATGTTTATTTTTATTTACTAATGCCAAATAGAATTTGACAAACAACTATATTACTCTTAAAATATCCTGAAATATTTATTAACAAAATAATTCAAGAATGAATTTGTAAAATGTAGGAAAAATAGAAATAATAGAATTTTCCTCTGTCTTGGGAAGTTAGTACTGATATAGTGACTTAAACATGAATTCCTAACTTTTTGGACAGTTGTATATTTTGCAATAATGTGTGGTTGTCACAAAATCCCACGGCACACCTGGACTTGCCTCACGGCGCTACACCGTTTGGGTTGCTCTAAGGCGTCCTTTCTGTTCTCTCTCTGTCCAGGTGGATCGGATCGTAGAGCAGCTGCTCCAGCTGGTGGTGACCTTTGACCTGCCAGCTCTGCGTGACTACTGGGGTCATCTGGAGCGGCGTCTGTTTTCCCGCCTGCAGGAGGGATACGCGCCAGCTGTTGCTAAACTGACCACGAGCCTGTACCGCTACTATGTCATCAACGCCATACAGGTCCACTTTTAAGCCATAACTTCATATATCAAATATACTGAGTAAGGCTGAATGATATGGTGAATTATTTGGACAGATATTGCGATTGCGTTATGATTCACTGTTAGTGGGAATGATCATTTTTAATCACAATTTTCATTTTCACAAGAAAAAAACCTAAAATCATCATAATGTGACAGTTGTTGGGATCTGTACCAAACAAACATGGTTTCTTATATCTGGAGAGAAAAATATGTAGGACAGGGCATCTCTGCAGCACTACAGTACTTCATTTATAATGGTGATATAAATTAACACATTTTACAACACAATATCAAAAAATTGCAGCTCCTGCAATATGGATATTGCACATGGCCATATTGCGATTTAAATAATATTTCAATGAATTGTTCGGCACTAATAATTAGTAACACATATGTAGTAGGTGCAGGTGTCAAGTAGGGATGTCCCAATTGATCGGCCACTGATCATGATCGGTCGATACAAGCCCTAAACACGTGATCTGTGATCGGCTAAAATGTGCTTTTTACAGGATCACGTGACTCAAAACCTATTGTGCGTTATTATTGTAAGATGAACGGTGGACAAGACACGCTTGTTATGTTCAGTCACTGAGACAATTTATGCTTGTCTTGCATGTAACGTAATTCCTCTTTAAATTGCCCTGTCTCTATATGGGTAGGCTACACTTAACTTCCATAGCCGTTTCATTGATCTCTGGTATAGGATGTAATAACCAGCCTGCATCACAGGAACACGGGCTTCACTTTCCCTGTGTGTTTTTTTAAGTATCTATAATCTCATAGGACGAGGCGGCTTTATGTGAAACTAACTGGCTGCTCCGTGGCTTTAATGGAAGATGAGCGAGAGAGATTTCCAAAATAATGATGTCTCTAAACGGCATAACCCAAGCGTTATAGCCAAACGATTGCAGCCACAGTACTTACATGTCAACATAGTTCCTACAATGTGCAGCAAAACAAGGGTTTATAGAAACCTCGACTACACTGTGGCAAACTAATCAGCCTGACTCGAAAACCCAGCCACCAATCACACACACACCACAGTTGCTCTGCTACGTCACATTGATTTCAATATTTCTTTAACAGATTCTACTTGTTTTTTACAGTTCTATGGAGCTTTCCTGTTTGTGGGAGACGTAGCTTCATGGAGATAGAAAAACAATTGACCAGACGGGCAAAAATATTGTAGAGCGGTGCGTGTCCTGCTGTGCTCGGCTTCTGTGGTCATGAAGCTTTGATTGATTTTAACGGACACGCTCTGCTGCAGGCATTCTGCGGTAGACGTGTGTCCATTAACCTGTCCTCTACCACGCAACTTGGCCTGCAGTCCATTGCAGTCCATTGCAGTCCATTTAGCGATTGAGTTGGTCACTCTGTCACAGGTAGACTAAGGTCCTTTTACATCAAGCACGTAACGAATGAACATCATGAAAAACTGTTACGATGCAAATATGCAGCATGAAAACAGATGGATTCAACCCTCAACCTCTTATAGCCTAGTGAAGATCATGCTCTGGCCTTTCACCAAAATATCCTATATATATCCTATATCCTAGGATTCAATTATTATTATTATTATTATTATTATTCAATTGTTAATTCAATTAGGTGGCACGGTGGCTCAGTGCGTAGCACTGTTGCATCACAGCAAGAAGGTTGTGGGTTCAAGTCCCGCATGGTGCAACATGTCGGGGCTGTTTCCCGGGCCTTTCTGTGTGGAGTTTGTATGTTCTCCCCATGCTCACCTGGGTTCCCCCCATAGAACCCCACAAGAAAAACATGCAGAAGAACAGATTGCTCTTCGGTCCTGTCCCTGACCAGGACGGGACTGAGTACTGATGGCTGCCCACTGCTCCTGGCTTCCCCTGGGGGAGGACGGCCGGGATGGGAAAATGCAGAGGATACTTTCCACCGGCGACCACTTAAATGCATGTGTGTGTGTATGTGTGTATGTGTCGCCGCTGTACTTCTGTGTGGCTAATAAAAGGACCAATGTCCTGATTTGATTTTAATGGAGTTTCACTTTTTAAGTGTAAAATGGAAGCGACTGGCAGTTCGTGGATAAGGAAGTTCACCTGGACTCTGAATAGCTTCACCTCCTACCCACCTCTCCTCCCCAACCCTCTCCCACCTACCTGATCACTGCTTGAATCCCATCCCCTCCTGGATCCCTAGCACTTCTATGTCTGTATGTCCTGACACTTTGTAGCATCCTGTAGTCTAGTATTGAAATAGTACTTAGCTTTGCGTAGCATCGTATCCTGGCTACCTTGCTGTTTTACAGTAAGGTGTCAACCTAGCAATTGTAAGCTTGTAACTTGTTCTATTGACCTAACAATCAGGAGTACTTGTTCTATTCTAATTGTACTGTACCCTCAGCGATATATTGTTTCCCTCTTTTGACAAATCGCTTTGGATAAAATCGTAATTATAATTAAATTTAAAAAATTATAAATGGGTGTGTCTCAGTGTGCATTTGGAGTGTTCTTTAATACACCCATGTTTTGGTTAGCTTATGAGGTTGTTTCTCTGTTTGATAACTAATAGGCTATATACACTCTTTTGGTGAAAGTTAGCATCCAAAACGAAACTGTTGCGATACAACTGCGTACAGTCATGTTATCAAAAGCATCCTATATTCATGTACTACAGTGCAATTAAACACTGGCTTGTAACTCCTATCAAGATTAAAAGATCAATACATATAACAGATAGCGACAATTATTCATTATATTAATTATTCACTACATTATATGAATGCAGTTTGACAGGATGGATGCAATAAGAAGACTTTAATAGGCTATTAAGTACCTCCGCCATAGAGCGCCATTTGTTGTGTCATTGTTTACTAACATATGGGTAACAGTGTTACCCATATGTTGGAGCCATGATGTAGTTTTGGTTTGTTTTGTTTTGTCCTTGTCTGGAGCACTGGGTGACTATGTGTGCACATGCAGTTCTGACGTTGAGCACGGGGTGGAGCATGAATGTGGGAGGTGCATATAGCTAAGCTCCAGGTGAGGAGACGTGGAACGGGAAGCATACAGTTTTTGACCATGTGAGAACGTCAGTGTGGCTTATTTTGTTTGGCTTATTCTGAATATTATTGTGAAAATGTGAATAAATGGATAGTCAAATCTAAAGATAGACAATGCACTGGACATTGGTTTCTTTTTAGTTCAGAACACGCGTCCATTGCCCCTCATTTACATTTACACCCTCAGTGGCTTATTAAGGTATGTTAGTTTTGTTTAAAGTCATTACACCATACATTGGTTTATTTGTAGCGGTCCACCACAATGTAAACATTGACTGCCACGTTGCCATTGCGCAGTCATGAATTGTTGTTGAATCAGCATTGGTTTTATTGACAATTTTAAATTGTTCTGGGATCGCTCCTCCCTTATTAGATCTGATGGAATATACCTCAACGAGCTGGGTAGCCACATGTTAGTGGCCAACCTACACCACTCTATTCATTCCTCTCTCATTTTCAGTTACCTCAAGCAGACCTCCCCCCTGTAGTCTCACAAGCTCCCCCCTGTGGCCAGGTGGCTTTCCTATTAATTTACCTCTTGTCGCTTGTTCCGTTCCTGCTTTCACTCCCGTATCCATTGCAGTCAGAATCACATTTCCATGCCTGTTCCGTTGTTTTGGTCGCGATCGCCATGGTGTGCAAGTGATCTGTCAAATTGCAAGCTCCTCCAGTGTTGGTAATGCCGTGGTGATTTCTTTGGCTAAAATGTGCTTAGTTAATGCACGTTCCATGGCCAACAAGGCTCACACACTCAATGACAAGTTTACATCGAAGGACTTAGCGTTTTTATTCCTGCCCAAGACATGGCAACAGGATACGGAATGTGTCCATTTAAATGAGCTGTACCCTATAGGCTGTTCTTTCATTGGGACTTGTTTGTCTCGCCTTGCCGCGATCTGGAAGAATCCGTTTCTGTGCCAACTGGTGAGCACTGAAATGTTTAGCTCTTTTGAACTGCAACTGACAAAAGTGGGTTGATTTTATGACTTCTATTAATAAGCTGGATGAAGTGTTATTGGTTGGTGATTTTAACCTGCATGTCAACATTGCCACAAATGGTGCAGCCACTGAATATTTAAATATCACAGAATCTTTTAATCTAAAGTAGCATGTTTCTGGTCCACGGGTGGACATACATTGGACCTGGTCTTTTCGCTGGGACTAGATATTGACCATATTCACTGTGAAGACCTACTGATAAGTGATCATAAATGTATTTTCTTTGATCTCCATGTCACTGCTGACTCCCCGTGTCCTAAAAAATCACCAAATGTAGGGCTGTGATTTAATTTTACATTTTTGCATTTAATTGAATTTATCTCACAATGACGTAGAGTCTTTTAACGAATATCGCTCCATGTTGCTGGACAAAGGTCACCCTTAAAGGTCTAGGGCAATTAGTAATATGTCTGTGGATGTTAGACACTGTCCACTGTCTTAGACATGTGTGTCTATGTGTCGCAGAACAGAAGCCATTGGGTTGGAAGTGCATCGTCAACACCTCAGGGATCTTCGACTCTCTTTTAATGTATCAGTTAGGGAAGCTCGCACTGCTTATTTCGCTGACCTCATTTAATCTTCAAAAGGAAATCCAAAGTTTAGATTAGGTGACTACGTGATTGGGTGGGTTTATCTGGCATAGCATTGGACTGGCTTCCCTCGTATCTCTCTAAGAGTTTCACCGTCTCTATTGGGGACTCCTCTCCACCGCCTTGTGGTGTCCCGCAGGGCTCGGTCTTAGGGCCCTTGTTATTTTCCTTATACTTCAATCTGCGTAATTTATGGGTTATTTTCGACCAATTATCATCGTTCAATGCTCACGTGAAGCAGCTGACGAGATCATGTTTCTTTCACCTAAGAAACATTGGCTAACTGAGAACTATTGTTTCAAATGCTGAATTAGAGATGCTCACACATGCACATGCTTTTATTTCATCACATATTCACTGCAACGCCTTATTTTCTGCACTTAGTAGGTCTGCTCTCGATCGCCTGCATTCGTTTCAAAATCCTGCCACCAGACTACTCACCAGGTCAAACAGATACTCCCACATCACCCCTATACTTAAATCTCTCCACTGGCTCCCTGTTCTATATAGGATTCAGTTAAAAATTCTCACCATCCCCTACAGAGCATTGCACGGGCAGGCTCCTGCATATGTGGCTGGTTTACTCCACCGCAACTCTTCAGCCCGCCCTCTCCGTTCTAGCATGTTAAATTTACTGTCTGTCCCACGCACTCGCCTTAAGAACCTTAGCTATTGGATATGCAAAAGATATTCACACTCTGAATTAGTGATGTGATGTGGTGAACTAAAGTTGCGTTCGCCGGTATGAGTCCTGTGTGTCTATCGGTGTACACCTGCCCAGGAGACAAGGCTTCCAAGCGAAGCCGTCAGGCAGCAGTACTCCTCTCCACACTATCATTTAGTCAGTATTTCTACACACCTGTTTTCACTAAATTCCGGTCTTATTTTATCTTACATTATTATATTGACGATCATATATTACCATGTTCAAAACAAAACCAAAGCAATTTGGGGTTCACTTTATAAACTTAACCATATGCTAGCATCACCTTGACGGACCACTTAAAATCATAAATCTGCACTGTATTATCTGTATTATCTAGAAAAATACAAGTTTCAGATCAGGACTCGATATAGTCAGATACTCTATATCGGATCGGGATCTGGATCTGTCAAACACTGTAGGTGCAGGCACCTGTTGTTATTAGGTGTCAAACACCATAGGTACAGGCATTATGTTAATGATAATCTTGTTGATATTATTAATGGTCTGTCTTTTCCAGAAGGATATTCTTATTCATGTTAATGTTAATATTGTTAATATTATGAATGTTTTGTCTTTTCCAGAAAGGGAACCATGAAAAGACGCAGGAATTTTTTCAGCGCTTGGGGGCGGAGCTTCAGGGGGCAGTGGAGTGGCGTGATTGGTTCGCCCTGCCCTTTATCTTGGCCCCCGAGCAGAACCCAGCCTTCACGCTATACTTCTCCCGCCAGTGGGCCGACACCTTCCTGGTCTCCCTGCACAACTTCCTGTCTGCGCTATTCCAGTGCATGCATATCCTTGGTGCTAACAAGTTAGCATAAATAGCAAATCCTTTGTGCTAACAATTTAGTATAGTTAGCATATCCTTGGTGCCATCAAGTTAGCATAGTTAGCATATCCTTGTGCTAACAATTTAAGGCTGCTGTCCACTACTCGACAAACCCGCCGATTCTAGAGCTCCAATTGTTGTGTAGTGTGGGGGGCATTTTTTCAAACCGGTTGGATTATTAGGCCTGACTCATAGTGTGAGGGGGCACTGAAACTGAGATCTCCAATTACGCTGGCAACAGCCAATTAGATTTGAGATCAAGAATGACCAATGGGATGTGAGATCAAGAGGAAGCGAACCAACAACCTTCCGGTTGCCAGACAACCGCTCTACCTCCTGAGCTACTACCGCCCTGATAGTAGAGTCTTCATGTGTGTACCCCTGCATGTTCCCAGTCTCCTAGTCTGGACCATTGACTGGCGTAGTGGAGAGCAGCCTTTAGCATGTCTTTGGAAATAACTCTCTCTGTCTATACATATAAAATACTATACAAAAGTATTGGGTATCTCTCTTTCTCTTCCTCATCTCTATTCCTTATCTCTATTGTGTCAAGAAATATTTCCATTTCCCAGAACTTCCCAGTTCTTCTCCTTGACTCCATCCCTACCCCAACCGGCGCTTCTGAGCTTCGATGCGGAGCTACAGCACGCCGCCGTGCTAGCAGAGGACAACCAGCAGCTACGGCAGAAGGTTAGACTAGCATTTGGCATAGCAACCACTAGCTTAAACAGCTAGCTAGGTACAGTAATGGTGTGTTCAGTCATGTCGGATATGGAAGAGAGTGGTGGCAATCTTTCAATCTTGTGTTCACATCAGACATCGGACAATGCAAGACAGACCAAACCTTTAATGGAACTGCTTTTTGTTGTATACCAGTATCTTTGAATAGTGTGAAAATGATCAAAATTGCGTAATAGACAAGATGGCGCCGCGATTGGCTGCCTCGGTCGCGGGATTCAACCCCTGGTGATTTATTTCCCACATTTTTCGCCTCATCCGTGGAATTATTGGACATTCTGGTCAAAGGTGCCCTCACCTGTGTACACGCAGCGAAACGCCGGAAGAGAGGACAAAGGGCCGGAAGAGAGGACAAAGGGCCGGAAGAGAGGACAAAGGGCCGGAAGAGAGGACAAAGGGCCGGAAGAGAGGACAAAGGGCCGGAAGAGAGGACAAAGGGCCGGAAGAGAGGACAAAGGGCCAGAAGAGAGGACAAAGGGCCGGAAGAGAGGACAAAGGGCCGGAAGAGAGGACAAAGGGCCGGAAGAGAGGACAAAGGGCCAGAAGAGAGGACAAAGGGCCGGAAGAGAGGACAAAGGGCCGGAAGAGAGGACAAAGGGCCGGCGCGCTCGTGCGACTC
>OMKP01080336.1:0-10032 GCA_900302375.1 Bathygadus melanobranchus
TGTGTGTGTGTGTGTGTGTGGGTGTGTGCGTGTGTGCGTGTGCGTGTGTGTGTGCGTGTGCGTGTGTGTGTGTGTGTGTGGAAGGTGGGGGGTGAATTAATTTCCCCTGTCATGCTCGGTGGGTTCAAACTTTAACAACACTTAACACCTGTCTCATTCCTCGCCTGTGTGTGTGTCTGTGTGTGTGTGTGTGTGTGTGTGTGTGTGTGTGTGCGCACAAGTCTAAAGAGACAATAGCTACCTATAGAGAATGGATTCCATTTATATCTAATCATCCTCTCCTTGCTCTCTCTCTCTCTCTCTCTCTCTCTCCCCCCCCTGCCTCCTTGGACAGCTCTTCCTGCTTGTTTCCCTGCTCTCGACCTCTCGTTTGACCTCTTGTCTGCTTCCCCTTCCTGGCGTGTCCATCATGTGACCGGCAGCCTGACAGCCGGCCGGCCGACCCACCAAACCCACCGCTGCGCTGCGGAGCGGCAGATCATTCTGTCCTTAGTCCTCCCATCACTCCACACCGCAGGGAACCTCCATCACCACCACCACCACCAAGAGCAAGCCGTCCAGCTCTGCTACGTCCACAACCAGAGCTATGTGCACTTGATCTGCCGGCCGTGTGTATTTCAGAAGCGCTCCACGACGGGGCAGACAGGTGGATGCCAGCAGGAGCGAGGAGGGGGGAGGAGGGAGGAGGTGTCGCGTTCAGGAGGCGATGACCGGGCTGAAGATGATGATGTCGGCTTATTGGATTGGTGAGGAAGAGAATACAGCAGTCCTATCATTCTGGTGTTGAACGGAACTGCGAGAGAGTCCTGCTTCATACGCATGTTGTGAAATGTCTGCAAGCATCAAAGAGCCAAACTGGTGGAAATATGTTCAGTCGAATCAAACTGAAATGCAAATCCCCGACCAATGACATCAATAGTCCAACTTCTCTGAGGCTTTTTACGGAATCTGAATTCACGTGAAGCAGTACTCTCTCCTGTAAGAAAACTGCTGATTGTGATGGTTCCCTTTTAAAGGGGTCATATTATGCTTTTTGGGTTTTCCCCTTCCTTTAGTGTGTTGTGCATGTATAAGGTCTGCAAAGTTACAAAGCTCAATGTCCGTGCCAAAGGAGGTTAATCCCTTCCACAGAAAACAGCTCTCCTGAACTGCCTAAACCGTCTGGCTGGCTGTGCAGCCTTTACTTCCTTGACATGACTACGTGTCACAGAATGTAGACATGTAGCCTACCGGCTTGGTTTGGTACGCCCTCGAACAAAGCTAGTAGAAGAATCAGTGGTTGAAATTATTTTTAAAGTGAAGAATTAGTGGTTGAAATTCATTTTTGAGGCTATTCCTCAGCAGCACAGCCCAACCTGTCATTGTGTGTTGAGGACATCTTTCAGTTCACTGATGGATGTTCGGTTACACCTGAAAGACCAGATCGTTCTCACATTCAACCCCACATAGCTTGTGTTTTTGGCGCACAGATCAAATACATATCAGTATGAAAGCATCATACTTACCACCGTCATTGCTAGAGATTGCCAGAGACTAATCAACATTGTTACTTGGCAAGCACAACACACAGCCGCCAGCAGCCATTCAGGCAGGAATGTTTGACAGAACTTCAACCCTACACCTGACACCACCCTAGGAAGTTATCTCATCTACAATCTGCAGTACCCGTATTTATGAAAGTGACCTGGCCAGGAAAGCAGCATTAAAATACCTAAAATAAACAGACACAGCCTGGAATCTGATTGGCCACACCAGGTGCCACCCCATTAGAGCCCCAGTCAGAGGCGGGACATAGTTTGAACTGTTGTGACCCGATATGAAATCAGGTTCACACACACACATAGCAGCCGTTTGGGTGCAGTTCTCACTCAACCCACTCTGTTCTCGTCGCTCCGGAGACATATCGGTGAAATGTCAATCAATCCCTTTCCCAGTATAGAGACCATGATCCGCCTGGTGCCTCTTCACTCAATATGTTAATATAGACCAATTAGACATGTATTTTGTAATGGTTTTATGCAATGTCCTGGCGATTGAATCATAATAATCCAGGGGGGTTTAGACCATTCCTCCATGGGAAGGGCTTGCCGTGCATTGGTTCTATATAAATACATACAGATTTACATTTTAGGCATTTAAAACACAATTGATCAGATTGCAGAAGATATTTCCAAATGCACAGGCCACTGTTTGTCTCTCCATGCTCCTGTACGTATGTCCTGACCTACACTATTCGTTATGGCTCTCATTCAGCCAGCACACTGCGGCTCCACGGATGTCCTTCCTTCCCCACGGCTCTGTGCAGAGTGGACCCAGGAGGGAGGCTCTGTTCCTGGGGACCAGTCGCCCCACTGGTCTCCCCTGACAACCAGGGAGGACGGCCCAGTGTCACTCACACTGATGTATAGTGAAGACCAACGAAGAAGAACTGTATATGCAGTGTATATATATCTATATATATAGATATATATATATATAGATATGTATCTATATATATATATAAGAGAGAGAGGAATGAAAGAGGAGGAGGAAGAGAAACAGATGAGAATCCAAATGAATCTTCTTCACCCAATGGACAGACTTTCAAGTTGTGGCCGTGTGTGTGTGTGTGTGTGTGTGTGTGCGCATGTGCATGTGTCCCTTACCTACTAATTGAAATGCAATGAGGTGTGAACCCTTGCTTCAGAAGCCTCACATCATTGTGGGTTTGTGTTTGTGTGTGTGTGTGTGTGAACAAGAGAGAGTAACATACAACACCCTTTCTTTCTGATGTCATTCAAGGTGCATGCGTGTACTTATTAAATGTGTCCCCATGCGTGTGTAACACACTTTTCAAAACCAACACCCAAAACCACAGGCGTGACTGTAAGTGTGTGTGTGTGTGTGTCTATGTGTGCATGTGTCTGTGTGTGTGTGTGTGTGTGTGTGTCTATGTGTGCATGTGTCTGTGTGTGTCTATGTGTGCGTGTGTCTGTGTGTGTGTGTGTGTGTGTCTATGTGTGCGTGTGTGCGTGTGTGTGTGTGTAAATCAATTTTTCCGTCTCAGTCTCTTGTTAAGGAATAATCTAGAGCTGTTATTGAGTTCCAAACGCTCTCGGTTTCTGCCTAAAATTCACTTGAGACATAGAAATGTGATATATATATGGATCTATATAAATGGTTCTATATATATATATGGTATATGGTTCTATATTAATGTATATATGTATATATGTATATATATATATACAGCTGTGACTTGTGTTGTTGTGTTATTTTCTACCCTGAAAGTGGAGGGGTGATGTCATCTATATATATATCGTATGTAACGATAACTGGTCAAAGTATGGCTGACCGATGCTTATATTCCGGTAGAAATCCTTGAGAAAGCCGGTATGCATCTTGTCATGAAAGTTACCTTTCAGGGTGCGGTACATCGTTGTTTTAGGACAGCGATCCTCAGGCTGCTCACTGTGCTCTGTTGTAACACCAATCCTCTGAACCTTTTCTCTTTTTGAACACCATTTACATAAGGTGTTAAGTGCATAGGAATGAGTTTGTTCCTCTAAGTGTTGCTGTGTGAGCGGCTGGAGGGTGAGAGCTATTAAAGCACACTGTTACCTGTGGGAGTGTTTAGGGTGAGAAGGCCGTGCATTGTGGGAAATGGGAATTAGCATATTTAAATAAGATTTAAATAAAGCCGGGGCATCAATAAATGATTCTGTCCGCGTGAGTTGTTTTGTAATTTAGGTGCTGCCTGTCTCTCTGCCTGTCTGGTCTGTCTCTCTCCTGTCTGTCTGACTGTCATTTGCGTGTCAATCTTGGCGTCATCGTTTAATCTCTGGCTCTCTTTCAGGATATAACCGTACCTCTGATGTGTGTGTGTGTGTGTGTGTGTGCGCGCGCCACCAGTCTAAATCATTGATTCACAACATAGATCGTCTCTGTGTACCTGCTCCATTAGCTTGAGATTCTGGTGCACTGAAAGGATTAGTTCCTATGGAATATCTGTTGATCTAAAACAAGGGGAAAAGAGAGAGAGAACCGTATGAGAGGGGAAGTTTTAAATATGCAAATGCATATTTCATATTCATCATACATAAATCCACAGGTTCACGTTAATCATTCATGCTCCATTTAAATGCCAAGAGGGACGTGTGTGTGTGTGTGTGTGTGTGTGTGTGTGTGTGTGTGTGTGTGTATGCATACGTGCAGATTTTAGAAAATGACTATGCAGCCAGTCTCCCTGGTGAAACATTTACATTCACCTTTTAAAGTCTGTAAAAAAATGTTTGAATGATTCCATGCATGTCATTCCTAAAGGATGGCCAGAGAGAAAGGAACATATGATTCCTCTTTCAGTCAATCATCCCTTCTTTGCACACACACACACATACACACACACACAGGTTTGTATTGAAAGCAGCGATCAGAGCAAGGCAGGCTAGTTTCAGGTCGACTGACTGCTAGAATTAGTAGCATTAGTGGTCCAAAGACAATATAAAACAATCAATACCTTTAGGCCCCAATAGGTAGAAAATCAATATGCGTTTAATAGAAGGTCATTTGTCTGTAGACGCAGAACGCTGGTCACTCATAGCCAATATAGGATCCATTCGCCAATTGTGATCTATGTCATCTGGACCTTAACTAATTACATTCATTGAAGTCACAGTGCAACCCATTAAACTGGTTTCAACCAAGCGTTTAGTTAGGGGGCAACACTTAGATGTACAACAGTTAGATGTACAACGCTTAGATGTACAACAGTTAGATGTACAACGCTTAGATGTACAACAGTTAGATGTACAACACTTAGATGTACAACAGTTAGATGTACAATGCTTAGATGTACAACAGTTAGATGTACTTCGATGTAGGTGTACAACAGTGGTGTAACATGTAACATTTACTGTATATGTACAACAATTATATGTACTTAGACGTTAGATCTACGACTGTTAAATGTACTGTGTTGCTTAGCAAAGCTATGCTTCAGAGGGCTGTAAGAGGTTTTGGACAGAACTAGGGCTCGTAAATGGGTTTTCGCAACAAAACTGCAAAACTGTGTCAGATCAAAGTCCTCACAGGTTTCAGAAGGACGAGAACCAATTGGTCGTGTTTATGTCCCCGGTTCAGCTCACTGTTCCAGCGATACCAATTATTTCAAACCTGTATTTTGTAATGAACAACAGTCTGTGGTTCTTGTAAACGCATTAGAACAAGTCCGTAACATATTACCCATTATTCCAGGATGCTGCCTGTAGCACGCGTGCACGCACACACACACACACACACAGCGCCTGTCGCAGTGTTGTCAAGGTTAAACACAATGGCCTGACATCAGTGTGTTCACTCACCTATGGGACCTGGCGCAACCAATTAAAGTCACACACACACACACACACACATACATACATTATATACACACGTACAGTAATTAAAAGCTTTTGACCTTTGTTCTAGAAGACCTCTCCATAAGAACGTATAAAGCAGTGCCAATAAAGCATTTGTGTGGCTAAGGGTTAGGGTTTAGGGTTTAGGGTTTAGGTTAGGGTTAGGGTTTAGGGTTAGGGTTAGGGTTTAGGGTTAGGGTTAGGGTTACCCTGTGTTTTTTAAATCAACAAAGCTTATGTTGTTGGGTTAGGGTTGATGAGTTCCATGTTGTAGTATTATAAGAAATAAGTACAATATTCTGCTGTTGACAAATTATGTACGTTATTCAAAAAATGGTTATGTTACACCATATAAAAGGGTACGTTACACAGTGTAATGATGTCCTGTTGTAGAGCCTATACTACACTGTACTGTACCATCATGTGAATTATAGAATATGTGCTAAGCATGGAGCACACATTGTTATTTATAGTTGTGTATTTGTAATTAGCTAACCTACCATTGTATAATAAAGACATTCTAAGGAGATTCATCTGGAATGATTTCCACTTACAAAACATAATGTAGATAATTAGGATAAACACAACCGCGCTGGTTCTTAATTGTTTGCTAATTACATGCAATTATGAGATAAGTGTTTGTTATCAATTTCAAATAAAGAATACATACTGTACGAGTTAGGCGTTAAGCAAATAGGAAAACAAAGTGTCTGCACACGATTCCATTAAGCTACTCTTTATTTAGGAAGTGAGACGAAAAAATTGTCTAGCGTTCTTGTGCTTTACATGGTCTTCCATACCACCACTCGGAAGTAAACAAACAAATAAATAAACAAAAACCCCTGCAGAAGAATAAAAAAATAGGAAGTCTGACAAACGTTTGTCATCATCATCATCATCATCATCATCATCATCATCATCATCATCATCATCATCATCGTCCTCATCGTCATTATTATTAGTTTCAGTTCCAATGAAATGATCCGACCCCCACCCATCCCCCATACCCTAGTCAGACCTGTTTATTTACAAGGTTATTCTTTTCGGTGTTGTTGTTGTTGTTGTTGTTGGTGTTTTCGCTGCTAAACAGTCTCAGCTTGTTCGGGAACCGATGTGCGTCTTTTGAACATGCATTGGAAAAAAACCGTACGTCCGTAGCAGACACCGTTAGCGTAACCGTCTGCTAGTTGTGTGTTGTCAGTTAGTTGCGTTAACTTCCGTTTTTAATATATTTTTCATCCTTTTTTTTTTTGCATTTGTTTATTTAGTGAGAATACAGCTTGGGTCGTTTCAACCCTTTTTTCTTCTTCTTTTGAATAAAAAAAAAAATCTTATTGGGGTGAATATTTGTCGCTACAAGGCAATGTCTAAACTCTCACTCTAAAACTCAGTCAGTGTGCTCCTATTTCCAAATAAAAAAACTTCTAAAAGAGAGAATTCAGAAGAGGAAGTGCTTTCATAGAACGGTATGTAAACTAGCTCGTGACTATAATACGCTACGGTACAGATCATAGTAGGAGAACTCTAAGTAAGACCAGGGGACTGCTGGTGCTGAAACATGGACTGAAACACAGACAGAGAGAGAGTCGCTCGCTACAGACACAAATCATTTCTGGTTTCTTAGCGATTTTCTAATTGCATTGTTGAGGATTGCAAAACAGTTATAACTGTTGTGTTGTACCATGTACAAGAAACCTATACCCCAGCTAACCACAATAATACTCAGTAAATAAATAATAATAAATTAAAATAAATAAATAAATAACTAAATAAATAAATCATCATCATCATCATCGCCATCATCCATATTGGAATATTAATCGCAAATATAATCATCATCATAGTCATATTCAATAAATATTGTAGTGGATTGTAGATTATTATTTGCCATAATCAAAATACTTTGATTCAGGAAAATGGATTTGACAGTTTAAGCTAGCTTGTTTCTTTATGTTTCAGCACCAGCTCCCTAGGCTAATACTGTCTACGCTCTACGATATTCAATAATAATAATGATAATATAAATACGAGGCAGGCAGTGCATAAACCATGTACAAAAAGACCCCGTCCTACCAAATCCAGAGCCCTGCATCGAAGAGAGTTGTGCTTGAAATCATTTCGAGACAATTGTTGCTAATAAACGCCAGCTAGAACTGTATCTGGATAGCAACCGTTTTTTTTTGCTCGCCATAGGCGCTAACCAGCGGAGGCTTAGGAAAATGGAGTCTAAAATACTGTGAATATTCTTTCTTACTTTCGTAGTATCTGATGATTTGATGCACTTTTTTTAAACAACGCCAATGTGACAATATGAAAATATGGTGAATGCTTCTACTACAGTATTCACTCACTGAGTCCAAATGGAAAATTCCAGAAATCACAGGTCACAACTCATGTGAATGTAAGTGCAGTAAAGCCATTCTTCATTCAAACCCTTTCATTTGACTCAAACTTGGTTCAACTCCCTGAAATGTTTGTATTTTTTCCTCAGTGTATGTAGAATAGTACTTGACAAGATATTGTTGTAGTAGTTATTGTAATGATTCTATTTTTTGTTTGTTTTGTTAGTTTTTTCAAAAAATAACCTCATGCATTATTGCTCTATCGTTTATGAATTAAATATTACCCAAGACAGAGTCTACGTTTGGCAAAATATCCCAAAGATTCATATAAATTGGCATAGATTCCATTATTAAGCTATTGGTAGTTTTTTCGCATGCAGTAGTAGTCTCTTTTATAATAAAGTGGCAGACAAAAATAAATATTCGGTAACTAGAAAGTGTCAAATGCTTTGGCATATTTGTAACAAAGGCAAAAACTAATCAAACAAATTAAGGTGCAAATTAATACATCTACAAAACTGTAAAAAATAAATAAATAAATTAGAAAATAAATAGATACATAAGAGAGATATTAAGTTCAAAGCAGAATACTGTGTGGCCAAAGGGCAACAGGAATACTAGCATCTAACACTTGGGGAGGAAAAATTGAATCTTTATAAGGTACCTTAGGAGGCGTTTCAAGGCATTTTCAATGTCCATGTCCTCTTTTAAACTTTGCAGATAAAAAAAATATGATTACAAATGTCCGATATTTAGTCAATGAAGAAAGAGCTGTTTCCGAAGTCGACTGCTGGTCGGTTGTCGGTACAAGGTCCGTGGGCTCCAGGCACCGAGTTACTGTTAACCATCTGCTTCCTGTTGGCCTGGCCACCATCCACTGTACTGTCAGTTATAACGCCATCTTGAATTTATCTGTGCTCGCTTTTTTTTTACGGTCCCTCTTTCTACATTCCTTATTGGTTAGCATCGCTGACATACTTGGTACTGCCCCACTTCCATTAGCATCTTTGCTACAACATCTGCAACAGGTTGCTCAGCATTCTAAATGAAAATCAATAAACCCCAAAAACAGTTGACATTTGCTAACACCCATCAAAAAGTTCTTTAAATGTACTGCATTTCACAGTAGTGGTGAGAAAGTTACATTTGTTACTCTGATTTTAGAAAACCAAAATATTATTTGTTTCAAACCTATTGCTGGGTTATCTTCCGTCTTTTGCCTTTTTAGTGGCTTGATTACAAAATATCAATGGACAAACCCATTCATGTTAACATCTCAAATGCTCTTGGTATAGCTGACTTTAGCCAATGTTGCTTCATATTATTGTTCCAAATCCTTATATAAAATTGTATTATAGTAGGAATGGAATTTTTCAAATAGCATAATGTGAATACTTTGTTCTCAAAAAAGTTCAGTTCAATCTAATTGCAAGAGAGCTTAAGATTTGATCAATATTTGTGAATAAATTGTGTCTGTCAAAAACAGAGGGCTTTTGTGTCATCTTGGCATCGACATACAAAACAGTCAAGAAGAGAGATTTGTTTCAAAATTGACCAAGTTAATTTGAAATATGGAAAAAAAGTGGGTGGAGTAGCTAGCTAGTCAAACGGTGCATACATGTTTAGTCAAAAAGGTGGTTAAAAGTACCAATTAGCCCGTATCTAGTCACCGTTTCATACCAGACAGTTTCTGAAGCTTCCCTACGACGTCATCAGCAGGTCAGCCAAAATACACACAAAAAACTCAACGGCGTTGAGAAACCCCAACGTACAGACGAGCATCCATCAGTCCCCCAGCGAGCTGAGAGGTGAGAAGGCTCCCTTGAAGCACGCCGACTCGTAGTGCTTGTTCAGGTAGCTCTTGAGCGCAAACGTCTTGTCGCAGCGCTTGCACTTGTAGTGCTTGAAGGCTGAGTGCGTCTGCATGTGCGCGCGCAGGTTGGAGCGGTCGGCGAACGCCTTCCCGCAGTGGGCGCAGCCGAACGGCTTCTCGCCCGTGTGCGAGCGCATGTGGCCCTGCAGCAACCACGGCCGGCTGAACGCCTTGCTGCACACATCGCACTTGTGCTTGAGGTCGTGGGTCAGCAGGTGCATGGCCATGGCGGGCATGGACACGTACACCTTGCCGCACGTCGGACACTTCTTGGCCATCTTGCTGTCGATGCTGCGGTGCGTCTGCTTGTGGCGACTCAGGTTGGAGGACGTGGCGTAGGTCTTGCCGCACTCGGCGCACGTGTGTCTCTGGATGCTGTCGCCGCCGGCGCCGCCGACCCCAACCACCCCGGCGCCGCCACCGCGGGGGTTCCCGAGCGTTT
>OMKP01080339.1:0-13376 GCA_900302375.1 Bathygadus melanobranchus
ACTTGGGCGGGGGGGAGTCCGGGGAGCTGCCCGGCCGGCCCGGGGGTGAGGAGTCAGACGTCGGGGGGGCGCTGCTCGTCTTCCGGTTAGACAGGCCGTTGTGGACCGGCTGGTGTGAGGATACCGTCCGCTTATTGGACGTCTTGGCATCGGTGTCGAGGGAGGAGCGGAGATCGCAGCTCTGTATGAGAGGCGACCTCTCCCCCGGGTCGTCCTCGCTGTCCAGGGTGGACTGGCGGCTGGGGGCACACGACGCAGGGTTAGAGGTCGCTGGGTCGAGAGGGCGGTCCCCCAGCATGGAGGCGCCGTCCATGTCGAAGCTGTCCCGTTTGCGAGCACAGTAGTACTTAAACTCCCCGAAGCTCAGCTGCTTCTCAAAAGGAGGGGCGGGTGGTGTGCCCTCATTGTTCATGGTGATCAAACCTCCATCACCCTCGACACCTTCCCCAACACCACCCGGGCACGTGCCATGTTGCTCTTCAATGAACGCCATCTTGGCCGCCTCCGGTTCCTCTCTGGAAGGCCGGAGCATGTGGCGCCTGCGCTGCCTGTCTTCCTGCCGGTCCCCTTCATCCAGGAGGCCAACGTTGGGTCCGACCGGGTCCGGCCGAGAAGACATGGACGACACCGCTGCCCTGTCTGCCTCCTCCGGTTCCAGCGGCGGTCCGACCAGCTCCGCCTCGGTCTCGGGCGGGTCGGGGGGCAGCGAGCTCCAGGTGACCTCCAGCATCCTGAGGGCGTCGTCGAAGGCGAACTCCCGCTTGAGCTCCAGCAGGAGCCAGCGGTAGCAGAAGAACAGGTCGTCCGCACCGCGCGACACCAGGTAGGCATAGAACTCGGGGTCCGAGTACTGCAGCAGCAGCTTGAGGTGCTGGAACTTGACGGACATGAGCTGGCCGTCGGGCCGGAAGTTCCCCTCCAGGCGCTTCATGATGCCGCAGAAGCAGATGAAGGCGTGTGCCTCGTTGTCCATCACGGCCAGGATGGGGGAGGCGATGTCGCTCATGCCCTGGCAGTAGGAGATCTGCACAAGAGGAGGAGTTCACATGTTAAAACACATGCACAAGTAACGAAGCAACAAGGGTTACAAAACTATCGTGAGTTCAATTCTTGACACAAAGATTACGTCAACTACATAACATCCATTTTTAAATACACCCATGCAGCAATATCTCGGCAAAATATGAAAACATCAAAATGATAAACACAACAATATAGCCTTAAATCCGGAATTCTCAACAACACAAATCACACAGCATACAAAACAACAACACAACACAGTCACATCACAACACAACACAATCCCACCACACCATAACACACCATAACACTGTCACACTCGACAACAACAACGCTCAGCACCCTCGCCCTCCACACAACAACACCAGTACACAACAGAAGCCAGGGTTCCCACACCTTCTTAAACATCAAATTTGAGGACTTTAAGGACTTTCCAGGCCCAATTCCCTCAAATTCACGGACCCAACACGGCATAGTTTGAGACAGAGATCAAGGTTTCAACACTGAGAATTGCTATAATGAGAACTATCAGGCTTTTATAGAAGCTCACAGACAACAATTAAAAAGAGAGAGAAGCTTGAATGTGTGAAAACTCCTCAATTGTGCTGTAGCTATTTACTATCTATCTATTTATTACATTAAAGTGAAAGTAGTCAACTTTTTTGCTGATTGTAAACGCTGATTGTACAGTGTAATGCCTAACGACACCATCTGTGTTTAGTTTGGTTCTCTATAAGCCTCTATATCACTATGCAATTCTGTCTGCCACCAGGCACCGGCCATTTGTCGTGGCAAATCGATGTACGGCACAGGAAGTTGGTCACCTACCCAGTAGTGGTAATGGGACGGTGGAACAACCGAAGCAACTGTGGAAATTATTCTTCTCTTATTAATACTACTGGATGTTTTACTCTGCCTATCATAGCACGGAGATTGGGGTTTCTAGTTCAAATTGGGATTTTTCTGGTTGTTGGAAAGTAGGCAGGCTGCTAGCGGTTAGCCATGTTGCTAATAACCAGAAATGGGTTAGGGTTAGGGGTAGCTAACCCATCAATCCATCGTTGATCCAAAGTATGACAAAGTCACTTCCTCTTAGTAGTTGCTAGGGACACGGACATCGATTGTGTTTGCGACAGCAGATTCTGTTTGACAGCGAAGTAGAAAAATGTACTTGAATTTTATTTTTATTCTTGCACAAAATATATAAATTCAGGCACTTTCAATGACCCTGTTCTTATTTATGTCTATTTTCAAAAAAATGTCAAGGCCTTGATTTTTTCTTCTTCTTCTCAAATTCACAAACCCGCGGGAACCCTGACAAGCACGACAACAACAATCGTGCCCACCTGCGGGTGTGTGATGGCAAAGGTGGTGAGCAGGTCGGTGAGGGCGGTCAGGTGGGGGCTGTCCTCAGAGCCGGCGTAGTAAGGGTGGGTGCGGTCCGTCCGCAGAACGTCCTTCAGCACATTCCCGCGGATGAAGTCCAGCTCCTGGCGGCTGACCCGGGCGCCCTGCTCCCCCTTCAGCTGGTCGTACTCCCGGGTCTTCCGCTTCATGTAGTCCATCCTCTCCTGGCCGCTCAGCCCGTCGGGGTACACGTTGAGCAAGTACCTCCACACCACCTGCGGGTTGGAGGGCGAGGCGTCACGGAGGAGGACAATGGTACATTTATAGTCCGGATTTGATTTGATTTACATTGGATTTATACTGTTTATAAATATATTGTCTTATCGTATTTTTTCCTCTGTATAGCACAAATACACCATAATATATTCCTTGTATTTGAAGAAATGTTATAGTGTATGAAGTTTACCTGGCTGATTACCTTTCTGACTGATTCTATGGCGTTTGAGTTGATATTGAACATGTGGTTTGTGTCGTAATACGCAATCTCTTTTGGTCAGGAGCACGTAATAGCACTGCAATATCAAAGTGTTTTTTTTTTTATTCTACTCATTTGACTTGAAACACAGGGCTGTTGAAGTTCAGGCGTAGCGATCAGCGTTAGCAGCCAGGTGGAGCAGACGGTATCGACGAGGACACCGCCGGAGAAGAAACAAGCTAATCTGAATCAGAGACAGCTCCATCTTGTATGGATTGTGATCGTGACGGCAACAGAGATGCGGTGCACATTTTGTTACTACGCCGATTGTCACAAGAGGTTGTCATGGCGATACACGATGACTGAGGGCACTTCAGTTCACCTGTGTTTTTTAAGTATTACAGTGTTGTTTGAATTCTGAGTTCAGCTTGGGAGGACATTTCTGCAGGGGTAGGCGAAGGGTTTAACATCATCTGTGTCGCTCCAGGTTTGGTTCAACATTAAGCTGTATGTTCTGTACAATCCTTGTACCTGGAAGGGGAAATGTGACTTGGCTTTTAGAAACACACTGTATGAATAACCTGGAAATCTAACTTCCTGGAACAGGTCGTAGCAGTCCAACCAGCCTGACACAAGCTGACGACCCATTCATTTTAATGAGAGTCTATGAAGCTGTCTACTTGTTTTCAGAGGACGGAAAAAGAAAAACTGAAAAATACATTTTTGATTTTTGAAGAAAATAATCAGACTCAAAGTACAGTGAACAGCATGGTTTTGAACAACAGTAGGAGAATTTTGTATAACATATTTACATTGCATGTTTATTCACACCGAAGTGAAAGTGAAAAGTCAAAATACTAATTGAGAGAGGAACATTGGCCTGGGGAACTGGGTCTTTTTTCAAAGGCCGAGTGTACCAATTACAATCTATAACTAGTCCGGTGTTTCTCCATCCCCCATAGAGTTTCATTCAAAACAAACGTCTGATGTGACGGTCCTAATGAGGACTCCGGAGTTTAATGAACGCTAAAGTCATGAACCATTCCGTCTAAACAAACAAATGCATTGGAAATTAAAGATTCCCTCTACGCCGAGAGTGAAGTAAATCTGTTTTAAAGAGGTGAAGTCAAGTACTGATTATCGACGTTAATAATAAACACGTGCATAGGATTATGCGTACGTGGACGGTTCTGGTGAGAATTTGGGGTCACTCTTTCTTTCCCTGTCATGTGACCCTTTGCGGCGTACCTTGCGAAGCGACGGCTCCACGCCCCCGTGGTAGATCCGTAGCCGGAGCTCCTCGGGCCGCGTCAGCTGCCCCTGGCTGTTGAGGTAGCAGTGGAACTCAGCGTCGCTCAGCGGCGGCTTGAAGGGCTTCACGTCCTCGCCGTACGACCAGCTCAGCGCCTGCTGCACCCGAGACAGGGTCCTGCCCATCTAAGAGGGAGCGCGTAGAAAACACAGCGCGCGGACGTTAGATGCACAACCCCGTGTGTAGACAGCGCGATAGACGCACGACGCCACACACACACACACAATCGTGGACACACATAACCCTAGGCACCCATAAGCATAGGCGTAGACACGCACATGCACAGCACATGCACAGCGCACGCACGCACACATGCACACATGCACACACACACACACACACACGATCAGATCGTCAGACCGCAGATCTGAATTCAGCGTGTGAGTCCCTTCGGATAACAGCGTCTACTAAACGATGGTAAAACCGTAACTCTGAATCAATCGTCGATGGCTCCGGTTTGAGCGGGATTCACCTGAGTCAGCGCGGCGGACAGCGGCTGGTAAAAGAGATGTCCGACGGGGTGGGGGACGTCGTCCGCCACCTGGGACAGCAGAGACTGGGTGAAGGGGAGGGCCGTGGCGGCGAAGGACCGCGCCTTGTCCCCGATCAGCTGCTCTGAGCCAATCACGTCCTTGGGACTGATGATGTCCCACTCCTCCATCACGGGACCTGCGGTCATGCACAACACACAGTTGAGTTCAACTTCATTTGTGACACGCAGTGTTATACATGCACAGCCAGTGGTGAGACGCTTTTCTAGCGACGCCTCCTTCCACACTGTGCTTCAGCAATGTAAGGCTGAAACTAAACAACGAAGAATGTTAAAAACAGAATACGATTAAAATAAATAAGAATACATCATTCAAATACAACACACACAGCAGCACTTGGGTCAGAAGGATAGCCAATAACATGTGCGATGTGCACAAGTCATAAACTATAAACATGTAATACATCTATGAGATGTATGCAATATATTAGGCTACACAACGTACAATGTAGAACATTAAAAAAAAAGGTGCATCAGTGCATTAAAAAGCCTTAAAAATGTTTGGAAATGTTAGTACACCCAGGTCAGTTAGGCTAGTTAGTCTAAAAGATAAACGTATTCTATGAATGCAAGGGGTCACAGTTTATTCACTCACTGTCTTCCGAAGGCTTAATGTCGATTTTGAGCTGCAAATAGGGTTTGGCTGCGCTGGCAAAAGCAGCGTCTAAATCCCAGTCAGACAGCAGAGACAGATACATTTCAACGCCACTCCGATCCCGGGACAGGTAACTGATCCCAAAATTCCGCTTCCTGGTTGGAAAAAACAGGAAGAAGACATTTAGAAGGAAAAAAATTGATCCTTGAAATACACAATTAAATGTTGCTCTTCATTATTTAGAACCGGATATTCTGGGAATTGGGGAACACTATAAACTTAACACATCTGTTACACACTCTCTCTCTCCCTCTCACTCTCACTCTCTCTCACTCACTCACCCGTTGAGGTCGAAAGCGCGGATGAGGATGTGCTGGAGCACCTCCAGTGATGTAATTTGAGGATCCACCGCGAACGAGCGAAACTCCGCCGGAAGGCCTTCGTCACATTTCTGAATAGAAAAGGTGGCAACAAAACCTTTCATTCGTTACTCATGTTCAAATTCAAAGCCACATTAACTGTATTTCACAGGGACATCGTGTCTGTGGTCAACACCTAATGTAACCACTACTATCGGCGCTATATTGTGCGTATAAAGCCACCTGGCAAACAGGTACTCGGTGTATATACTTAGGGCTTCCCTCTGAAAAAATAAGAAGCAAGGAAACGCCTCGACCACATGAAGGCTAATTCATACAGAAAACACAGCATTGAAGCTGCACGGGAAGGTTTTAAGTCATTGAAGCTTCTGCTGCATCGCCTCATAACAAAGCGGTACACGACAGAGCAGCCAAACAGAGGCGATATCTGGCACATCTCTACTTGACATCTCCTTGCATGCGAGCCAACTTTCAATATTGACAATGCTATGGTCAGACTACGATACCGCTAGTATATATTGTACATCGGTGTGTGACATAAATGCCAGTGCCTGATCTGATCACAGGACTGTTCACATCAAATATGTACAATTTGTTACAATATGGGATGTGATCAAACCTATTTGAGGAGTAGACACCAGACACTGTCTTTGAGAATGAATGTGGGTAAAGGTTTAGTGACATTTCTATACGATAATAAGGTTCAGGGTAGTTTCTTGTCGACCCCCCCCTCACTACCCCCTAAACAGCTGGCGAGGAAGAGGCCGACGTTTAACATTAGCTGACGTCAAGCCGACGAACTACCCTCCGCAAACTTGACACACAATACAGTATTGCATTCTTACCTTGACTTTCACCCGCACCACCCCTCTTTCCTCCTCGCCCTCCATCATCCAAGTCCCCGCTTATGAGTACAGTGGCCGTGTTTAATGGCTTTGTAATTAAGGCGACATTGTAATCAACAACACGAAAGGATGCGGCAGATCATATTTTCACTGGCGGAGTCAGTCTCGTCTGCTTCCTGTTACGGTTGTTGTGTTGATTTCATAGTAAAAGTTCCCCGTTTTTTGTTTTTTTTTGGTGCCGCTCCGACACGCTACTTAATTATTGAGATAGCAATGTTAACGCGCAAGAAGATATATTGAAGCGTAACAACACAAGCTACGGGATAATCATCTCCTCCTAGTTCGTCAATAGGGGGTGTGACTTTTACTGTGCCCATCACTTCCTGTTATTACTTGTGCAGTATTCCCAACTTCATGCTGAGGAGGTAGAGATGCGCATTACATCATTGGGAGACGTGAGCAGAGGCATGCAATTTGGAAAAAATAGGGTTTCATGCACATAAGAACAACAATTATTTTGCTGTATCTAATAATCAGCAAACCTATGACTAATGTGGTTAGGGTTTAACATTGGACAGTTCACATTATTGGTCACAAGATACTGTGCTTAATTGAAAGAAAACGTGATGTTCAGCTGACTAACAAACTGCAATATCTTTTATTTTATAGTTTTGGTACGTTTTTGGCATCTTGCCATCAAATGCCAATAACGTCATAAAAACTAAAACATTTGTTTGAAAATCCCCCCAAAAAAACATTCTAGCAACCAGTGAAGATAAAAGATCTTGATTCTTGTTCAAAATGGAAACCTTTCAGACAGTAGTTTGCGCTATCCCATATCACCTACATTTAAAAGCATAAGTCAGTCACTTAAGCCATTGAGTTCTATCAGTTTAATTCATATAAATCAGTTGATGGACAATAGGACGTTGAATCTAAGGACAGCTGATCTCTTCTCTACCACATCGGAAAAGTCACAGAGCATGGTTCCAAAGACAAAAATACTTCAAGCAGTGTTTTGCTTTCAAGGCAGCACGAACGATATAAAATAAACTACAAATGGGTTCCATTACTAAATAAAAGACTACAAATAAAAGCAAGGCGCCTAAATTCTCGTTAGTTCTGTAACAGTACCAAACTAAACAGAATCATCGGGTTACATTACCATGTGTAAGACCACTGCAGTGAATGAAATAAAACGTCATGTATCAAAGTAGAGCACAAAAAAAAATCATACACTGCATTAGTCGTAAAGTTTGTGAATTCCTCAACAACAGGATTTCTTTTTTTTTATGTTATTGGCAACAAACATTTTAAGGCTTTTTAATATTATATGGCATACCATATGAGAAACACTTTGATGATTTAAAGGCAGAAAATATATATTAAAGGTATGAATGAGTCAAATCAAAATGTCATTCACGTTACCGGTGCAAAATGAAAAACACAAACAGTGCAACATGATTCTCTTTAGTGCTTAATGAAGATTAGTGGGAATGATTGCTGTAATTAGCTGCGAATCACAGGTCAAGACAAGCGCACCCACCCAGTGTCACCACAGATGGCAGCATCCCACACAATCAAGTGGAAAGCGTAAAAACTCTTTAAGAAGTAGAAAAAAACTTCACGGGGCATCTGCGGGTCACCTGGTGTCTCGTGAGAAGGTATGGAATTACAAAAACTCGGACATGTGGACCCTTCTCTGAAGTAGTTGGGCATTCGTGTGAAAACACGCATGTCGTCGTTGTCGTCGTCGTCGTCGTCATCTCTGGCTACCATGGGTATGTGCATTTGAAAATATAAAGTCACAATTTCCAGAATACAAAAAAACCCCAAACAATTAGCTTGCTTCTCCAGAAAAAATAAGGGCTCCAATGTCGAGCAATGCAGCGCTACAGAACTGGTTGAGTCGACCGATGGGGCTTAAGCTCTGTCCAATCTCTGCCATGGTGGCGTCCAGTAAAGCGTATGGCACAGCGTCGTGTTGTTGTAACCTGTAGGTGCGTCGGCCAGGTACAAGGGGAGCAGCAAACCGGCGTCTCCAGCGTCAACCTTCTCGCACTTTGGATGCCAGTGCAAAGTTCTCCTCTCGGATGGCCTTGTAGTCCTCCAGGATCCTCTCCAGGTTGGCCACTGTCTTGTTGCCGTTCTCAGTCTCAATCTGATGGGGAAACGGTTCCTCATTTAGTCAAATGAAACCAAATAATGATATGGGTCATTGTTGGGTTCTAGAATTATTAGGGTTTTGGGTGGGAAGTAATCCTATTGGTCATTGTTGGGTTCAAGAATCCTTGTAGGTTTTAGGCGGGAAGCAATCCTATTGGTTATTATTGGTTTCTAGAATCTCTGGCGTTTGGGAGGGAAAAGGGAGTGTTGTGGAAGTGTTACCTGCTCTTCTAAATCCCGAATCTCCCTCAGTATTGTCCCGGTGTCTTCGATGGTTTGTATCAGCTGGTTGCAGTTCTGTGGAGGGGGACAGGGTATGAGTCCAACAGAACAACATATGTTGACATGTATTATAAAAGGTTAGAAGGACATTCAGTCTTACATCGTGCAAAGCAGCCAGGTACTTGTAGGATTTTCGGACGGATTCATCTTTTTTGGCATCCTGGGGAATTTCAGGAGCAAAACAGGCATTAGTTAATTAGTTATTTAAACATGAATGTGATTTATAAAATCAACCAATTTACCAGAGTAAAGGAAGTGTTGTTCCCCTGGCATTCACATTCTACACCTGGTTGAAAGGCTTAGCTTTAATTAGCTTTTCATCAATAAGGGATCAATAGTGGGATAAATGCACAATGTACAACAGTCTGGCCAACAAACATTGGCACTCAGCCCCCACTCTAGCAGTGTCTTTCATAGAATCATAATCAAACTTACACCCACTAAAGATGGAAGAGCACAGAAGTGCCTAACCGCTGCAATGAAAGGCTAACCTATTAACATTGGAAGTCCTGATGGGCAAACCTGTCGAACCGTACATTGAAATTGAAACCAAAACGTCAAGGAAATTCCCCCATGGATGTGAAACTGTTAAGCTTCTTCCCCACTACTACTACGGCTACGGCTGCTTCCACAGCAACCGGACGTGAGGCGAGGTCACACTGTTGGCGTGTGTGACCACGTGTCCCTGAATGTTCCGCCAATGCATCAGTCACAGTGAAGCAGGGCGGGATTAGTCACGGAACACATCACTCAACGCAGCGCTATGGATAAATTATACTTTCACGTTGAACAGATGCCGCGTGTCTCTACCCTGGTGACTTGATTTATGGTTCTGCACGCCGACATGTAGCTTAATTTTTGTAGAGGTACGGCTACACTGGTAACTTTGAGACCCGCGGTGGCTATTCAAAGTATAAACTAAGCTTTAAGCAATGGGGTGCAGCAACTAGTTGCAGGGTCAGCCTGATTGATGTTAAGACAAACCAGACAGGGGCTTTTTAAGGATATACTGTACATAATTCTTTGCATTCTTTGCATGTTGGGCCGTAACACTATTTCAACATGATCTGTGTGTTGGACATTTTCTCACATTTCCCAGTCCTCAGATTTCCTCATCTCTTCTTACATCCTTCAATAACTACAGAGTAAAACCTTACAATACACCTTACAATACAAGTGCATAGATTCTGAGCATGGGTGGTCCCAAATCCTGGCATTGTTAATGACACACTGCCAGGGTTAGACACAGGACCTTCTCACCTTGAAGACCAGTTCATCGGTGACGGCGAACGTTCTGTCCAGTTTTCCCGTCAGATTGTTTATCTCCTTCTGCAACTCCTTAGTGTCTGACAAAATCTATCAGGAACCAGAACAAAAGAACAGTATACTCATTAACACTTTACCATCGCACTGTTTGCCTTTCGGGCGGTAGTGGCTCAGGAGGTAGAACAGGTTGTCTGGCCGGTTCAATACCCGGCGCCTCCTAGCGTCATGTCGAGGTGTCCCTGAGCAAGACACCTAACTGCTCCCGACAAGGTGGTTGTTCCCTTGCATGGTTGACACCGCTGTTGGTGTATGAATGTGTGTATGAATTAGTGAATGTGAGGCACTGTTTATAAAGTGCTACGAGTGGCCACAGGCCAGAAAAGGGCTATATGAATGCAGACCGTTTACCATTCACTATCTCACTAAAAGAACAGTATATTGTTGTCACTCATCAACATCTTATCTAATGAACAGTGAGTGCATTGTGTAAACACCTCCTCTCCAGATCTTCGATAGATTGTTCACAGACACGCAGTGTTGCACAAAACATTGACACAGGGTTGAAGGGCATGTTTTGAGTCATTGTTTCGGTCTGCTGTGATTGCAAGCAGTCACAATGCCGAAAGTGTGGAAACTGATTCAACTCGATCAGCCCAGATCAAATCTAAAGCAATTATTCTCTGAATCGTGTCTTCCAGGGTGTATAAATGTCTTGATAGATTAAATGGTTTCACGCAAAGTTTAAAAGGCGTATGGAACAAAGGACCAAGATAGGTTATATGGACCAAAATAGGTCTTCCATAGACTGCATGTGTTTGGTAATGCCTCTAATGACGGGCCATTCAAATGGGATTCAAGGCTGGATTTATCACACCAATCATGTTGCCAACACCATTAAGTAAACGTACGGCTGAGTACGGCTTGGGCTGTTCAGGGACACGTTGACCATTGACCATTTTTGTGCACTGTTGGCTCCAAGAAAAATGCAACATGGCGTTCTTTCTACTGTAACGGTTGACCTTTTTACCTTCGTTATCTCCTCCTTCTGTTTCTTGATGTTGCCAACGATCTCCAGGATCCTGAGGGTGTAGGCCGAGCGACAGACGTCCTTCGGGAGGTTCTCCAGCTCAGAGATCTAGTGGGGAAGACGTACAAGTGAGCCATTTAAAGGTAAACCACATACAGGTGGATCACGACTCGTAGAGCTCCTAAAGGTTTACTACCACTTCTGTATTAGTGACTAATCAGCGCTTTTCTAACCACGGGGGCCATTCAAAGCCACGTCTTAGCCTTGGTTTAGAGTCTCTCTTGTGACATCTTCGCTCTACACGAGAGCCTGGAGGAAGAAGCCAATCGGGTGGTGCTTGAGCTGTGATTGGGAGGATTGGTGCGAATGGGTGGAACGGGAAGCTTGATGGACCAATGGCTGCCTGCTAGTTAACCCCGTAAAAGCAACGCATTGAGGCAGACTATGTTGTGAATAAATGTTAATTGCACATTACAATGATTTTTTGTGTTTTTGGATCGATTGCCATTAGCACTTGATGTGTTCAGATCGTGCATCAGATCTAATGAATGCATGCAACGGCTATATATCACTAGTTACTATTTTCCTTTCTAGCTTCCTAATGGCTACTAGCTCTGTTCCTTTCTAGCTTCCTAATGGCTACTAGCTCTGTTCCTTTCTAGCTTCCTAATGGCTACTAGCTCTGTTCCTTCCTAGCTTCCTATCAGCTACTAAGAGCTCTAAACCTGAACCTTACCAGCTGTTTGTACAGGGCCTCCTTCTTCTTGGCCTTCTCTGCAGACTCCCTGATCTTCTCGTGTAGTTCCTTGATCTCGGAGAGCTGCCTCGACGACTCCATCTGTGGGTGGAATAAAACATTACCATTAACTTTTTTTTATACATGAAGGAGTAGGTAGGGGTGAGGACATCTTGCTCAGGGATTATGCCAACAGGTAGACTATGGATGTTGGGGAGTGAACCCAGGACCTATGATCACCCTAGCCTAACCAGAGTGTCCGGCCCCGGGTGAGATCAGAGATCCTCTATGGGGCGTAAACTCACGTCCTGATGGGTACAGAGCTCTCGGAGTCTGCGGTGCTCAGTGATGAGTGGAGCACGGTGCTTCTCCCACTGTGAGGCCAGGCTCACCACCCTCTTAGCACTCGCCTCCACCAGCATCTGGTGGTTAAAACAAGCACACACACACACGTATACATTACCCATTCTGAATTATTAATACTCATTTATCAGTATTATAAATGAATTCATATATTTCTATATTAATTTAAATTAGTACTCATATATAATATTACTATTATTAATATATAATAGTAGTATTATGTATTAATGAATTAATATATTTCTATATTAATTTAAATTAGTACTCATATATAATATTACTATTATTAATATATAATAGAATATTAACAATATATCATACAATTAGGTCATCAATTGTGTACCATTTCATTCAGATCCTGTATTTGCCCAAACACTGGATCCTCTCAGAATACATTACCAAAGTACCTATGTTTGGTTCTTGACAGGCATAAACATAATGTTTAGGGATACCACGGCCTTAAACACGTGATCGACTCTCAATAAAGGTAGGGTACACTTAACTTACATAGCCCGTTTCATTGACCTGTTATAGGACGCAATAAACAACCTGCATCACTGGAGAACGGGCGGTAGCTGCTTAAAAAAACATGATTGGGACATCCCTAATAATCTTTACTCTCAAAGTAAACAGCACCCAAAAACATAGAACATGGAAACCCAGGTAGTGGTGTTGTTCGTAAACTCCGTGTTTTGCGACAATACCGAGCGCTCTTTCACTAGGGGAGAGAGCTCATGAACATCAGGGATTCAACCCCTGGTGATTTATTTCCCACTTTTTTCGCCTTTTTTATTGGACATTCTGGTCAAAGGTGTCCTCACCTGTGTACACGCAGCGAAACGCCGAAAGAGAGGACAAAGGGCCGGCGCGCTCGTGCGACTCCGCCGACGCGGACACCGCACACCGCTGCCGGGAATAGTTCTCTCTAACGTGCGTTCACTGGCAAACAAACTGGACGAACTTCAGCTACTGTTGGGGAAGAACAGAGACTTTTCCTCATCTTCCGTTTTGT
>OMKP01080342.1:0-11012 GCA_900302375.1 Bathygadus melanobranchus
AGCCACTGCTTCCCTTGCACCCCTCGCCCCCCAACCAGTCTTATGCAGAAGATTTTATCTGTAGGTCGCCAGTCCGCTCGGGCTTGTGTACGGCTAATAGTAGTGATATGAAATCTAACGCAACACATAGCCTCGCGCTCAGAGAATAATATAAACAGAGGGACACAATGCAATGATGAGCTAGCAGAGCAGAAGGCCTGTGTATACAGTACGTCTAACGTGTGGAGCTCCTCGGCCTCAGAACCGGGCTGTGTGTCCAGTCAGCCCGCCCTGCCTTCTCATCTCTACTGACATGACTAGCCTCACTCACACGCAAGCCACTGGTTTACCTAGAAACTGGCTCCACACCAAGCGTCCCTATTGGTGGTTGCCCCCTTTGGGATCCAGTCACACATATGCATCGCAGATGGCCAACTCTTGTCGTGGGTTCGCAGTCGATAATCACTTTATTGCGCATGGGAGCGTAGGGACCCGCAGACGGGTACGGGTCTGCTCCAAAGTTCTGCCATGTTACAGTTGTGTAGCATCCGGCTTCAGAAAGCAAAAGTCCTGCCGTGTCCTATGCCCCACCCATGCACTAGGACAGCGGTTTTATCACACAAGCTGTTGAACAAATACAAGGACTTTCATTTTGCGATCCCGTGGGTTCCACCTCTGCCTGAATTGTACATGCTGTGTCGCGCCGAGTTGAGATCTGTAGGATCCCTCCCCTGGTTCATCCCACCAGGGTGAGAGGGTTGTCACTGGGAATGGAAACTGCCATCCATATGTTCATTAAAGGGCCCCTGTTTTACCACCAGGTGGGAGTGTGATTTAGCCATTCCAAGCTGTTTCTAAATTGGCATGTGACTGCCCTTTAGTGACATCACAAGTTGGAGTGTCCACCCAGATGTGTGATGGGTGGATACGCCTACCAGTTGGTACAGTCCACCAGGTAGGGTTGGTAGACTGATCTAGTCATCATACATCTGGGTGGACACTCCGACTCATGTCACGAGAGGGTTTTTAAACTGCCTATAATGGGTAATCACACTTGTCCCTGTCGGTAAAATAACACCATGCATATTTAGAGGTAAATACTATGCAATTCCTAAACATTGCCAACAGTGGCGCTCAGTGACGAGGATACACAGATCAAACGGCAAACTGTCTAAATTGAAGAATGTCAGTTGGCTCATTTCCACTCATGAAATAGAGCAGTCTGTTGCAATGTATAATGCTCTGCTGTCAACATGGTGTCCTGAATTTCTTCTCCAATGTGCACATATTGATTTGTGTTGTTTTGATTCCAACTGCTATTTCATTTATTCAGAGTGGATACTTTTGGGCATTAAGATTATGTTTTGTTTTGACTCAAGTGCTTTCCCATGCATATGACTTGACCGTTGTGCACTTTCCTATTGGCTCAAATTAGTGTCCGGTGACAATACTTACCACAGTGTGTGTAGCCAGACTGTAGTGAACTGCGAGAGTCCCCTTCTGCTCTCATCAAAAGTGAGCTATACTGCATATTCTAGTTTATTCAAAGTAATTCTAACTGGTTTGAACACTCATCATCTCCCGTGATTATGTGCCATTGGATGGATGAATGGATATGGACTGGAGATATTGGTGCTCATAGTGATGGCACCGGGCACCACATTGAGCCAAAGGGAAATGGCATCGCCTTGGTTTTATTAGAGTTGGTGCCACCCCTGTAGTTAAACTTTACTTTGGTTCCTGTTTAAATTACATATTTGAAAAACAATTCACTTCATAAAGCCTGTTTATTTTGCCATTGAAATCCTACAATAAACCATTGGAACATGACTTGATTAACATCTAACCAATCAATAATCAAACACTGGTTTTGCCTTTTGGAAGTTGAAGGTTGGCGATTTTGGGTCATTCAGCAACTAAATGGTTCTAAAACTGGAGAACTGCTTTGGTCTTTCTGCAAAATGTATCTGAAGGGGTAACCGCTTGTGAGCAAAACTCTGATGGAGACATTGATTTGGAAACAAGTGTTTTCTTTGGAAACCCGTACATCGGAGAGCTGGATTTTCAAAGGGGTTCGCTGGAGGGGCAACTCTGCTTCCAATTGAATGTCTTGTCACCCAAAGACTGGGGAATTGTAAAGATTAGTATTTTTTAAAGAATGTATGTGAAAGTTTGCTTATGCTTGTTTTGTATAAGGTAATATTGTGTTATCATCAATAACTTTGAATTGAGAGCAATATACTAATTAAACCTTATTCTTGTCACAGAAACCATGTGGTGTGTTGTCATCAAATCAAGAGCCACAGGACTACTTCAGCTGGTATTTATTCAAACATTTAAGTCCATTTTAAAATCCGTGCTTTTCGTTCCATCACTCCTGACTTGGTAACGGTGCGTCCTGCAGATTCCTCTTCTAGAAGACAATTAGCACGTCAGCAAAACACACGGTGAACGTTTTAATTAGACTAATCTGTGCATGTAAAGCGGACCTACCAAAACAATACCCTGCAATTCATGCAAATCCTCCAGGACTTTGTTGCATAACGACATCTGATCATCCAGGGTCAGTAATCTCTCCCCAACCTCTGCCAGTCGCTGTTAACAGGAGAAAACAAAAATACCATTTGCACCAACGTTTCTTTGTAAAGATCAATATTGTGATGGTCTATGGTTCAGAACATTGAAAACCTCAGTAATGAGAGAGTCGCCCTCGTTGTTCCTCTCACTCTCCGTGGCCGGTTCGTTAATATCTGGAATTATTTTAATGAATTATCAGTTGATCATGTGTTAACCAATCTGCAGTAGTATGAAGGGGTTTGCTGTTACCTGTATGGGACGCCATGACCAAAGCAGCTAGGTGCTTTTTGTACGCAGTGTTTGGTGTTAATTTGTATTGATGACTTCACAGGTGATTACATTTTCCCAATTAGTAGACGGTAAAAAGTGTTCTTCGAATTACATCATTTGAATAATTATCGATCCGCCATATTTGTCGATCCACCATATTTGCTTTTGATTTGTTTATTTTAATTCAGGTTCGAGGTGTCTTATTTTAAACAAATAAAAGAGCGATTTACAGTTGTCACGGTCGAAAAGTGCGTGTTGCCACTTTAAGAAGCGGCAACACCCAGAAATGGGCGTTACCCGGAAATGGTTGCTTGTGTTTCATCAGACAACATGCTGTAGTGTAGGGATTATTATACATCTATGGCTGTAGACCACGCCAGGAGAAGTACTTTATGAATGTCATTTTAGACGTAGGTAAGGGAATAATCAAACTAAGAAGGGCCTACAGCTCTACCACCATGTGTAAAGAGCTGAAGACAAACCTGCTCCGTTTGTTGCCACAGACGTTTAACGGACCCTCTGCTCAGCATGGCGACGGACCAGGTAAACTTAAGAAGTTGGACACCACGGTTCATCATTCTTAAATTATTGTAGTCATACTATATTCAGATAGTCGCAGATGCACCATAAGTCGCATGTATTTCCAAAAGTTTAGTGGACGGCAGCACCCTGTCTGTGTTCTATGAGAGAATATGAAGCCATAACAAAATATAAAAAGGTCAGAGGGCCATGCTAATATTATCCATAGTCTTCTTTCTCCGTATACGATAGATGTGGTGTAGTATAGCAATGAATGCTGATATTGTGACCTTCCCCCCTTTCCACCTGTAGATGGCGGTGAAGTCCTGACCGCCACCGTGAAAGCCTTGAAAGAGGGTCATGTAGTGGCCGTGCCCACAGACACCATCTACGGCCTGGCGTGCCTAGCGCAGCATCGCGACGCCATCAACACGGTGTACGATATCAAAGGACGAAATGGACACAAACCTCTGGCCATATGTGTTGGAGAAATCCAAGACATCTATAAGTAAGTGTTTAGAACCTTTTTGTCTGTTTTGACCAGTAGGCCTACACAGGATGATGTACACATATTTAACGTGTTTTTTGCTCTGCAGGTATTGTAAAGTGAAAGTGACAGAAGAACTTCTGGCAGATCTTCTCCCTGGTCCGGTAACGCTGGTGTTTGAAAGGTCTGAAGTTCTCAACAAAGACCTCAACCCTTTCACTCCAGTAAGTCAACTCATCCAGCTGACTCTGAAACTCTGTTATGGATTGGATTGCGTTTATATAACACTTTTTATCCATCATTGCTTCACATTCACCCATTCATACACAGGCGGCTGTGTCAACCATGCAAGACATCAACCAGCTCGTCAGTAGCAGTTAGGGTTAGGTGTCTTGCCCAGGGACACCTTGACACTTAGCTAGGGGGAACCGGGGAACCTTCCAGTTGCCAGACAACCATGCTACCTCCTGAGCTACTGCCACCCAGTTAACATGTCCATCATGTCAGTACAGACTGATCAAAGGGAGAGATCGACAGGATAAGCTAGAGTGATAGACGGAGGTAGAGAGAGACAGACTGATAGAGGTAGAGATTAATAAGACTAATGATATTGTACAGCTAAACAGTCCAGAACATAATTGCTGTATTTGTTTTACTCCTTGAAGCAATTTTTATTTAACTCAGGAAGACCATTTAAGTGTCTTCAAAATAAACGCAACAAAAAAAAGGCCACTCGCACCGGTTAAACAGGGTTGTATGTTTTGGTAGATTTATTTGAGTCAAAAATCAAACAACATACAGCGTGGTTCATCCTGCTCTAATGCCCTTTCAGGTGCATCACCTGACACATAACACCTGATATGGTATCTGGTCTGATTTAAGTAATGCCCCTAGTGTCTACAAAATAATCCACATCATAAATTAAATGGTCAAACTAATGAAATAGCTCCGATACCATCTAAAAAGCGTTAGGCATTCTAAAAGAGATGCTTAAAAGCCTAACTGTGTGTGCGTGCACGCGTGTTCCCTACAGCTGGTGGGAGTTCGCATCCCCGACCACGGCTTCCTGCGGCGCCTCTGCCAGATGTGCGAGGAGCCGCTGGCCCTCACCAGCGCCAACATCAGCTCACACACAAGCACTGTGGCCGTGCACGTGAGTGTGTGCGCTGACCATCTGATAGTTATACTTACGTGTGTTTGTGTGTGTGAGACCATGTTTTAATTCCCCATCTGTAGTGGGAATCAAATGTCCTAGGTCATTAGTCACAAATCCAGAGAGTCAAATGCACTTGTAAAGTGTACAAGATACTTTTTTAAATGCACTTTTAATGTGTATTTCTTAACCTACTCTCATTTAGGAGTTTCAGGAACTGTGGCCAAGACTAGCGGTGGTGGTCGATGACGGACCAATAGGAGACCAGAACCGCCTGGGATCAACGGTGGTCGACCTGTCAGTGCTTGGCAAATACAGGGTCATCAGGCCTGGCTGGTGAGTAGTGGCAAATTGCCACTTGCCAATTTTCTGTAGCAATTTGACATGAGTGATGGATTTAGATCAGGCATGGCATACCCCTGGATTGCACAGTAATTGCAGATTGACCACGATTATTGAATAATTAATATAGCCATCACTGATAATCTTCCTCTCTTGACATTCATTTTGAATTGGTCCCTAATGGGCCCTAAACCCCTCAATATGTGAACGATTAAGCTTTATGGTAGGTTTGGGTAAAGCTTTATACTCACCATCATGTTACTAAAGATTCTTTCCTTTGTCATATTTGTGTTCCTGTCTTTTGTTATGTGGCTTATGCTTTCTAATGTCTTTGTCACTCACCGAGACGTTATCAACATGTTTAGCAACTAGTCTGCGCCAGCTAACCAGCGTTAGCATGAATGACAGCAGACCATGTCCTTATGTTCCCAGCGCGTTGACCTCCACGGTGGATCTCCTGCAGAGGGAATATGGACTTTGTGAAGACACAACAGAGGGTTGAATGAATTACCTTTTGAACTCTACATACTCTCGCTGAAAACAAGGACCCAGGAGGAGGGACACCTTAATAAGAAAGCGGGTCTCTTGTGGTGTTGAACGGGGATATTGGAGGACTGGAAAACATTTTTCTAGCAATGTCTTCGGTTTCTTTTCTCTTCTGAAGGTTGCTTTGGGACTTGAACTCAAGCTGTCTGTGGGTACGGTTGGGATGTTTTAATGCCTTTTCTATTGATCGGTTTACCACATCTGTATGCCATTTCAGATTTGTTTGTGTGCGTGTGCGTGTCGCTTATAAATAATTATTTTTCATTCCTGTTTCTAACATGATGGGAGCAATTATATAGAAACAGCTAAATCTTCCATCTGCACATTTTATTTATTTAAAAAAACATGTTTTTTTTGTTACAAGTGGTTGGTTTCAGATTAGTTTGGATTTGAAGTGAATTATGAATCCTCCTGACTTGCTCTGTTCTCATTTTAACTTTGTTGTCGCTCTAGCAGATTGATCCACATCTTCAGTGTCAGTCAGAGAAGAATGCTCATCAACGACCAAACAAAGATGACTCACCCGTAATGGTTAATTTTCACTGAAAATGGCCAAAATTAACATGGCCGCCATGATTAATGTATTTCCCTTGTTACCAACAGCCCAGTGAGTTCAACCGAAAATTCTTCTTATTGAATGGCAGGCTGATGCACTTTGACAAAACAAGTCACCAAATGGCCACAAGACACCACTTTGCAGAGATCAGAACTGTGTCAGGGGAAGTACAATACCGTTTCTGATTCTGATTGACTCAAATTAACGTGTCTGTATAAACTATGAAAATGCGTTATGGAATTGTATTGTCTGTTTTTATGGCCGTCTTTATGGTCTGCCGACTCGTTTTTTTTTTTTTCTTTGTGGGAGGAAGGAAATAAAACAATGCAAACACACGCTAACATTGATTTCATTCAAACACATTGCTTATATAATGTCTTCTTTTTTTACATGTTGGCATGTTTTGTGAGTTTGCTGCCACCTAATATTTCAAGCCATTAATGTTTTACTTGGTAAAAATGTACCTTGTGTTGCTTGGTCGGATTATGATTCTCTTTTGTGATGGGCAAAGCAACTTGGGTTATGTGAGGTGCACTAAGCTTCTGGGAAGTGTTTTAGAGGTAACCATGAGCTAAGATGGTAAACGGTACATTTGTTTCACCTTTAAGTGGCAGCAAACTCACAAACGCTGCCTTGCGTGCAGTTACTCTTTAAGACAAGACCGCATACCACAGTTCTCCCACCTCAAGTACTCTCTTACTCATGTCATACTTCCTCACACTATACTCAACGCTCCATAACACGCCAGTAATATTTACACCAACAGCGGCTCACATCAACCACTGTTCCTTCTCCTTCTTGAACTGTTCGGCCCAGCGCCGGGTCAGCTCCAGGTAGTGGTCGGGCCCGTGCGGGAGGTAGTCCAGGTACAGTCGCGTCACGGTCTTCTTGGGCGCGGCCCTCTCTATCTGGGTCCCTTCGTGCCATTCGTTGAAAGACGTGATGCTAATGATGTCCGGCCGCGCGTTTAGCGCTGCCTGCAGGGCCGTTTCGTAGTAGCGGCCGTTCACACGGTTACGGGTGTTGTGGTTGTTCCAGGGCCGCACGGCGGTGTCAATGTAGCCCGGGCCCACGCTGGGGACAAACAGCAGGTTGTTGCCGTCACAGAACGCCTTGACGGACTTCCAGTTCTGGTGGGAGGAGCCGAAGGAGAACCCGTTGGAGGCGAAATAGGTGTACATTCCGTCGAAGCCGGCAGCAAGGATGTCGTGCTTGTGGCGCTCCTCGACAATCAATGCGATGAAGACGCCGTCGTAGTCGGAGCCGCGCAGGCTGTGAGAGCCGGCGGGGCTCAGGAGGTCAGCCCAGGCGTCCGGTGGCGTGAGGTAGGAGTCGTAGATGTAGAACATCGGCAGGCTCTTGCCAGTGGTGGAGGTGAACTTGTAGAACGCTCCGTGGTCGCCGTACCTTTTGAGAAAAATACGATTATTCAGACATTTTATACAGTATTTGGTCAATATACATTACATGTATGCAGGGACGGTGTTCTGATAAACTGAACTACCTTCTCAGGATGGGCTACCTAAGCTAATTGCGATGCTCACGCCATATTTTTAACACATCTTAAAGCCTGCCCATTATTTTGAGCTACCAACACTGAACCTACATCAGAAGATTATGTATTTAATATTTTAGTTAACAATCAATCATCTGCTGGTGTTTCAGCAGTAGATGGCGCTGCATCTGAGTTTTGAATAAATGTTTGAGTTGCTCTTTAATAAGGTCCTTGTAACGCAGTATACTTCAGCCAACATGGGGCCTACCTGTCGATGATGTATTTGACGTTGTCATGGACGCTTTGGTCATTCCGTCCTCTGTATGGTTGAATGTGAAAGGCAACCTATGGAAAAAAACAGGCTTTGTTGATTGGATCGGCATTCACTGTGAACGTACCTTTGCGAGTAGTGACTTCGTGTTAACAGTTGGACACTAGGGGGTGCCAAAATACATAAACATACGCTTACAACCCAAACCACACACAATCACAACCGCCATTTACATTCCATCCACATTAACCTTGCAAACATGAGCCAGTCAGTATTTTTTAATCTAGTTCAATAGCTTTCCATTCAATTGTCCCCTCAGTCAGATCCTCCCCTCAGTCAGGAATACAGAAGATAATGCAAAAGCCTTAACTTTCTGTAGATATTTAGAGATGTTATTTTGGGTCTGAAGTCTATTTATCAATCTCTTGGTCAATACATAATGTACATGTAGGCCTTCATGTTATTATTTAATTGCATGTGTGTTTCTCCAGGTGGCTCTGGTAAAAAAAAAACTGTCTATTATTTGAATTGACTAGGTAGTAGAATATTTAATGGTGGACTAGCGAATTACATGACTTTGCATTATACATGATTATTTTGTAGCTCAGTGGACGACCACTCAAGAGGCTGAATCGTAAGTAAAGACACAAACACAGGACACAGGGGACATGGCGCGGGCCCCATAGAGATAGCACAGATAGGTCCTGTCCACACTGGAGGGGAAAACATTCCATTGCTCTCCATTGACTTTGTATTGCGTGGAGGTGCCTCCTTGTCATTTCGCCCTGCTAGCAAACAACAGAAAAATGCCTAAAACCTGCTGTGTGTCCTGAGTGTGATGGGATGCACTACCAATAGGTTAAAAAAAAAAACAGAACTACGTTTTTATAAGCTGCCGAACAGAAACAATGAGCCTTTAAGACAAAAGTGGATACAGGCCATAAGACGTGAGGCATCAGCAGGAGTAATGGGGAAAACTGGTTCATTTGGCCAGACAAATTGTACAGGATGAAGCTATGCAAAGCCTGGTTTTGATATTAGTTGGGTTAAATGATGATCTTACATGGTGATTTAATCAAATAGTTGTAAATGTCAAAGTATTTCACTTCTGGCCATTCAGTGGGATCATTTCTCCAAGAAGTGCAAGGTAAGGAGAAGGGACAGTGATAGAACGACAATATTGACTTTGCCAATTTACCTTTGCTTCTCTGGTAGACACAGGCTGCTAAAATAATTCTTTGACATGCTTATCTAGTCTAGTTTTTAGCTAGCTAAAGGCATTTTGTTAGCGCTTCAGCCCTTGGTTGCATATTGTGGCATCAAATGTCTTCCCCTCCGGTGGGAGTGGTTTTCAGCGTATGACACGTTGCGCTCTGTCTCTATCCTGGGTTCATGTCCTACTTTCTGGGGAACATTTGATTCAGGCCCCCGGGGTGGAACACACTGAATAATGGGACACCACACACACATAAACAAACAAACAAACCTACATGTGCACTTCTCCACACACACACAACACACATGCATAGCAACACACACCCCTCTTTCCATGTCAGATGTTCATTATATGTAAAAATACTCATTTTCCATATCGTGTTGTATTATGGTCTCTTCTAGTGTCTGTCTGTTCAGATACAGCCAGGGTTTGGTTTTAGAGTCTGGTCCAGATAAAAAAGCTGTGTGCGTGCGTGTGTCTGTGCACAGTGTGTGTGCGTGGGCGGGGCCCCTGTATTACATCCTGTAGGACTCAAAGCGTCCAGCTCTGCTGTTACCTAACAGGTGGGCCAGCTGGGCAGGTGCCAGGGAAGTGGGAGCTAGCTCTGCTTTAGCATATAGCTCCGCTCTAAGCCGTTATGCAACGGGAACATGGCCTTTAAAATCACTACTCTGCGGACACACACACGTCATCTTTTCTTAAGTCTCTTCATGGAAATATGACACGAAAAATCTTTCCTGGGAAAGCTAACAGTATTTGGCTCAAATGACCCAACAGCTTTAATCTATTTTAGCTTAGAGCTCAAACGCCATCAAACTATAATGGAAGGAGCCTATGGGGTATACGTCTGTCTTTTGATTTTCTTTTGACAACCATCCATCCAATCAACTTCACACTTGGCTGGTGTATTGCTGAGGACCCAAGGAACTGCAGTGTCGAGTGTGAAGTTGTTTGGATGAGTGGTTCTTGAAGCTGCAAGCAGCAATACTGGAGGCCAAGCAATCGGCCAGTTCCAAACAGGCACATTTTGAATGGGCATATGACTAGTTATATAAATATCAACAAATGAATAGGATTCAAATTGAATCTATTGTTTAGTTCCATTAATGGTGTGCTTTATTCCATCCGGCTTCACTGAAGGTTAGCCGAGATTGGCTTGACTGAGAAAATATCCCAAAACAATACTTCAAGTGTAGGCAGAGTAAGGTCGTCTGATAACTGGGTTGCTGGTTACAATCCATGGCTCCTATTGGCTAAACTACCAAGGTGCTTTTGAGAAGGCCTGACGGCACCCTGCGGAGGACTTAAAGTGTCAACATTACATGTCAATTCTACATGTATATTGTCTGTCAGCTGTTTGTTGTTTGGCAGCTGTTGGTTTGTTTCTTGTGTTGACAGTGATAACTCTTCAAACCTGCATAATATATGAAACATATTGATGGGGGAAGGACAAACCAGCCCAGACCAAGCTGGGGGCCTGTGAAAACAGCGTATGGTACTTCAATCATGGGGATATAGCTGGTATTTTTATATTTCCTTCAATGTTCAATTGTCTTCTAAAAACATTGTAACACACAGGAGAGCAAGCTATCAATCGTGTG
>OMKP01080343.1:0-25936 GCA_900302375.1 Bathygadus melanobranchus
TGAAATTATCAAATGAAATTATGCTTGATAATTGAATATGCTTAAAGTAACATCTACATCATAGCTTTCCATTAATGGGTTTTCATTTATTTACTAAGAAGTACAATACAGTCAAGTGCAAGTTTCATGTGTGGTATATTTTTAGAATTTACTGTGGGCCAATTAAAAATGGACCACGGGCCGCAGTTGGTCCGCGGGCCGTAGTTTGGACACCCCTGGACTACAGCCTATTGTTAGCCTCCAAGAGGAGTTGTTTAGGCTGGCAGTGTGTTTGTTGGCGCAGCCGGGGCAGGGGGCTGACCTGTGGTTGGTGAGGATGCACACAGCAGAGGGATGACTGGAGCAGTAGGCCAGGTACAGCTGTCTGATCTGAGCCAACAGGTTGAGATAGCAGCTAGCCACGCGCTGCTGGCTCTCTGGGACTCTGCAGCGGAGAGAGACAGAGACAATTATTCTTTCATTATCCATCTGCGTTTTCAAGGCAAATGTGTATTCTCCATGATAATGAAGCTCTTTTGAAGTTAATTGAACTGAGAATGGAAGATGTGTAGATAGAAAAATGGGGTCAAAGGAAGGACACAAGAGGAAGCAGGACATGACAACACAGAAGAGGCGCAGTAACAACACAACGACGGACAAAAGTGTTACACACAACACTAATACTAATAGAGAGACAATAACTGAACGGAAGCTCAACCACTATACTTGATGACCACAAGATGGCGCACCAAAAGGCCACCGGACACATACACATAGGTAGGTAGTGACAGAGAGACCTGTAGTTGGAGGGTTGTGTATGGTATAGAGGGGCACACCACTTTGTGGCTCAAGGGGGTTGGTGGGGGGGGGGTTTGTTCACGTGACTTACTTGGTGCATTCCTCGAGGGCCGCACACAGGCCCTGCTGGAAAGTAAGAATCTCCTCCAGGTTCCCACACAGACACGCACTGTCTGCGCCGCTCAGCCTGGACAGAAGCAGCATTATCAGTTAGCAATGGCGCTCCATCGGCCGTCTGGACTCACTGGTCCAGTCTCTAAGTCTACCTTGTGTGTGTCACTTCCAACATGAGCAAACAAAGAGTATAAACAAGAGGATTTGAGCGACGCATGTGCTTGGTTCTTTAGATCCCGGTACAGTTTCAACGCACGGCCAAACATTTATGGACGGAACGCTTCACCTTAGCTACGTGTACGCACATCGCAGGACCGTATGACATGAGTAAATATCTGGGCCATATATTACCTCCTTTACTTTGATGTCCTTCGATTCACAGCATGAAAAAATATACATACTACAATGAGACGTCCTACAGGCGTGTTATATATGAACCCGTTTCAACCAATGGCTACCAAAATACGAAAAAAATGAATTCCCAACAGTACAACAGAAAGCGCGCATGCATTCTAATTAGCTGTGAAAGACAGTGTGTGATTGTTCCACACGGCTGAGATAGTCCCGCCTCCTCCTCCTCATTAATCGTACTTGTCACTGGCTTGCAGGGGCCGCAGATAGCAACCCAGCACCGTCTGCAGTTCCTTCACAAACTCCCGCTCATGCTCCAAGATGTCCTGGACCACCTGGGGAAGGGAAGTGAAGTCGAGTTGGTGCCCTTGTTAAACAAGCCGGCGTTCCATATTACCCGGGGCGCTGAATTCAATATCCTTCTAAACAGTCTAACTGAGGGTCATTACATCATTCAAATTATGGTATCAGATTAAAGCTACTTTGCCTTTCTCGCTGATGTTTCAAACCTCATATTTGATCATTTTAAGGGCATATATTTATCTGCTCATCGTAATTCATTTAGACGATAAAACCGTGCGTCACGATAACTTGACATCTTCTCTTGGTGATCCAATAGCAAATGATAAACAATGTCAGCCACTGTGGAGACACTATTCTCCCCCAAAGTGACTCCTTATGCATGCCATTAGGACGCAGGTAGGGATTGGACATGGGGATCGAGCCCGGTACCTTTAGGCTGGGGGTCCAATACCCTTATCACACTACTATCCTATCCTATAAAAAAAACATCCAACACAAGGCTCCCTTCTCTCAAAATGAATTTGGGCTGCGGAGGAAAAAGGCGAGAAAAATCCTTTAAAAGTTTATCTATATATGTAATGCATTACCAATGTCTTAATCAAATGGTATTCATAAAGAGACGATGAAGAACATTAAAAAAAAAAAACACTGTTGCCCATTGTGGTCTACAAAGGAGAAGCAGACATGAACACTGAAAGAGAAAATTGTTATTAAAAGGCAGCCAAATGCAAGGAGGAACAATGAGGAACTAAGCTGAGGGTGAAGAATGCAGGCAAGTTTAGAGCTGTGCGTCAGTCAGTAAAAGCAGGCCTTACTCACCACACTGTAGTAGTTTTTGGTCAGCTGAGTTGCTTTAGGAGACACCGGCTTCTCTGTGAGGGGAAAAAAGCACACAGCAACGCATTAGAGACACATCATGAAAACACCACGAAAAACACAACACACAAATATCTTAAGCAAGTAAGACAAGTAGTATTATTAACAAAGTAGAATTCAAGTCATTGAAAGTTAATATACACAATGATGCTAACAATGTTGCTTTAAGAATTTCTAAAGATCCATGAAGTGCAAGTACATGTTCCAACAAGAAACGTTGAGGTGGTAATAGAGGAAGAAGAAGAAGAAGAAGAAGAAGAAGAGAAAGCATTAAGTAGGGCTTCACATCTGTGGTCTTTTCTGTCCTAAAGGTTGGCATAAATAACGTCAATGCTTGTTTGTGGCTGTTTAGTGGAACAACACAGGACATCATTAGTGACTGATGCAATTTCCAAATTAGAGGGAGAGCCGCTTCAGACGGCAGTGTCAGATGGCATCACACCTCCACGTGATGTCACAACTTGCTAAAACAAGACACTGCGTGCAGTCATCCATTCGACAACAACACATGCAATCTCAGAGGGGAAAAAAGTGGGCATCACCATTTGGCGTGACCATATAATTTTAGAGGAAGCATCTAGCCTAACGCACACCAGCCCTATATTAAAGAGGACTTGCGTGTCAGCATCGGAGCCCCGTCGTTCACTGACCGGAGGGTTTGATCTCGCGGACGTAGTTGCTAGGGAACCAGCCCGTCCGGCCACTGAGCGTCCCCTCCCACCATCCGCCATCTTCCTGCCGCGTCACAAGGATGAGGTCGCCCTTGTTGAAGGAGAGCTCGTCCTCGTTGTTCTGCTTAAAGTTGAAGCGGGCCTTCACCATCGTCTGCCCGCCTCCACCGTTCTCCGACATCTCCTGTTCACAGCAGCATGTATGCTTGTGTTTTTTGTTGGGGAACTGTGACAGGGAGAGCACCTGTACTACACCTGAGCATGGGTACGGTGCCTAGCTACTGATGTAGCTTCAGTACTGGGGTCTGACGGTGAATTATTTGGCAACGCCAAATACGAAAATGAATAAGCTAGTTTTTTGGTCTGTGCATCAGTTTCTGTTTAAAAGAACAACTAATTGAATAACATATTTCGGTCTAACCATAAAAGAAGAAAAATCAATAAACATAAGTTGTTGGCAGATCATGGAATTTGCTCAGAATCAAGCAATTACCATATCTGTATGTCCCATCGGGAAATCCTGTGTATTACTTAGTCTTATTGATTCGTATACAATCTAGTATTTTGTGGTGTGGGTCAAACTAAGGTCAGTGCTCTTAACCACCACTGCCATAACTGCCACCAAAAAACACGAAGGCTCCAACATCAATATAACTATAATTAGATGAGTCTCTGTATGTATAGCTGTCCTTTGATTTCCTCGACAACTGTTCATCCGATCGACTTCACACTTGGCGGGTGTATGTCTGAGGACCCATGGAAGTGCAGTGTCGATTGTGAAGTTGTTTGGATGAGCGGTTCTCAATAAAGCTGCAATACCGGAGGCCAAGCAATCAGCCCGTTGTGAGCAGGCACATGACTAGTCTTAGCAATTAAAAACAATGTGTAGTCTGTAATAATTCATTCATGTAATTCCATGACAGTTCTTCTTTGCTAAGCACAACAACACAGGTGCCCCTCTGGTGATCCAACAAACTTGTGCACAAATCCAATTCCAAAACACTCCAATTTAATTTTGGAAACACCAGCCCTCCAATATATTCACATTTATACATTTTTCACGAGTACATTTTTTAACCACTCGACACACATGGACTTTCTGAAACATAAAGTCCATGTGTATGCATTTTTGTAAACACGCCAGTCAGCAAAGAAAATGACATACATAGTGAAGAACATGGATGTTATCGAAAGCGGCATATTATATCTATATCAATATCGAGAGAGAGAGATACATATACATATATATATATATATGTGTGTATGTAGGTCCTATGTATGTATGTATATGTGTATGAGTGTATGTGTGAAGCAGAGGCTGTACCGCGGGCTTGGATTGTCTACGCAGCGATCCTTTGGACTTGACAGAGGAGAGGTTGTGTGAGGAGCTAGACTGACTAGAAGCAATGGAGCCCGATTGTGGACATGATCTCTCTGTGGCACAGTCTGTGGAGCAGATTAAAAAAAACAAAAAACACAGATGCAGTCTTCAGTTCTTTTAGTGCACGGTCTGTTGCTCTAACACTACAAACTTTAGCAGAACCACCTCAAGTTAACTAAATAAAAAATCCAGCTGGCAGCAGCTCGACTGTGCACATTAAAGATCATGCTAAACCTCTAAAATGTATTTATTTAACTACACATAAGACATACATATACCAACCACATTTCTATAGAATGTGTGCCAATATCCTGTTAACAGCAGGAATTATCATTTACTTTTTAGTATTGTTAACCCTGAACTAAATCGTTGATAGTGACGCTTGACAGTTGATAGTCAACTGTCAACTCAGAAATAAAAAACTGCTGCAGTGGACTAGTCCTGTCACCGTTCCTGTGACAGTAACGCATGTATTCACAGAAGTGAGTCAAACAGGCCTACTGGTTTAACTGAACTGAAATGAAATAACACAAAGAGGCAGACTTTGAATTTAATGTGACGTGTCAATGTTCAAATGGCTTTCGACAGGCTGTCAAAACAGCTTACAACCGTTTAAGTGTGTGTGTCTCTCGTTAGTGTGTACCAGAGATGCACCTGTGGCATCCAATTATCTTTCACATGCTGTGAAATCAAGGACAGTCTTCATGAGAACATAAAGGGTTCTCCAAATGGAGTCCCATATAGAACACTAGTGAATTCTGTCCCAACTTCAGCCTAATTTCAGTCGGCATGAATCTCTGAAATGGCATTTTGTTTAGGGCTGCAAAATTCCGGGAATTTTCAAAGTTGGAAACTTTCCATGGGAATGAATGGGAATATATGGGAATTAACAGGAATAAACTGGGAATTTTGGGTAATTTATACTACTGTATTTACCTTGCACCTTTACAGACATAAATATAAACATTTTGTTTTGTCATAAGCACCCATGCATGCAAACATTCCTAATACAAATTATAAAAATTAATTTTTGACGAAGTCCATTTGTGAGTAGAACTTTAATGATTGAACAATGAACATACAACAAAAAACATGAATGTTTAATAAAATAAATGTGTTCATCCCCCCACCTAAAAGAGTCCCATTCAAAACGTAACATGACAAATTGGCCTATCGCAGGGGTCCCCAACCACCGGGGGCCGCACAGAAACCGGTACCGGGCCGCACAGAAAAAATGGAACATAACTTATTTTATTTCCATTTTATTACGCACTTTATGTGATGTTTGTTTTTATGCTGTAACTATATATACCGGCCATTTCAATTCATTGTAGTGGGGGATTTAGGTTTTGGTTTCCTTATCGTGGGACAGCCGATAAGTAAAGTGAAGCTTTCCACCCCGTTGCAACCCTCATTTTGTTACATGCTAAATGTACTGAACCATTACAGCCCTGATTACACAGTTAGCTCGGGAGATAACCTCCACTTAATAGAAACATCAGGCTGCAAGGTCATTTTCCAAAAGATAGTCATTTTTCTCTAGCATTAACAGAAAGATAAAGTAATTTTCCTCTAGCAACTTTGAAGACCTCATAAAGCTGCTGACAGACAACATCTCCAAATGTATCTCCGTTTTCCCCCTCCCAAATGTAAGTTCTCCACAAAGCAGGAAAAGTGCACATCTCCTACCTTGTGTGGCAAAGTTGACCGCCAGCAGAGTGGACAGGACCTTGCCAAAATGCTCCCCTGCGTACAAGCACTCGGCCTCAAAGCCCTGCAAAGAGACCAGAGGAAGAAGACTCCTTCATAACGGGATTCGGAACTCAAACACTACGTGCAGTACAACCTGGCACACTGGTAGGGGAAAAAGTAGGTCAAAAAACCCATTCCCTTTACTCACTATCTCTACAAAAATAATGCAGAGATGGCAGCAGGGATGATCGTGTTAACGGATATGTACGAGAGGGAGAATGCCGGCTGCTGCAGCAACAGACAACGCACACCGGGGTTAGACGTACTGGGACTACTGGACTGCAACAGACACAGCAGTGGCATGTGATGTGACCCATATTTTGTGACCTAGTGGCTAGGGCTGAGACGGCTCAGCTACTCCTTCCCACTTTGATGTGTACACGATGTGTATTGTGTGCACACACTCTGCCCTAATAAAAGGTCCTAATTATTGACTTAGTGTGGAGAGGATTCAATCATGTGCGGCGTGTGCACACGCAGAGTTTAAACAACTGTGATTATACAGTACTCATCCAATTTTATAATCTTTAGGCTAATAGAAATTATATAAATGAGGTTGTACCCATTGAAAGTATGCATCTTTAAAAGGCTCGCCATAAAATTATCTAGTGGTATAATACCATGTTGACTCATCGACTCACCGCAGCATATGGAAAAACAGCAGTTGAGAACACATCACTAAACTTTAAAACAAGCAACAAAAGAAATCCAACAGAATTACTAAGGTGGTGTGCATGGTCCTCAACATTACATCACAAAAGCGGACCCAATGCAGATGTGCATCACCACTGACCAAGGCCAGGGCCTGACACGTCAGTGACTACTCGAGGTGCTGAGCGAGAGCCACAAGTCCACTTGCATGGTTTTGCGAAGGAGCTGGGGCCCTCAACAGCTGCCACCGCTTCCCCTCTTCTATATATCCCACAGCAGAAGTGAAAGTGGGATGACTGCTCTCTTTGTGCAGTCACATGACAAGTGGGGCCATGGCTACGAGAACGAGGTGGGGGAAAAAAAAAAGGAAAAACAGTCGCTAACCACAATCACATCACTGGCCAAAGTACTGGGCAGGGCACCACAGAAGAAGACGCTGGGACGATGGAGGCTATATTTGACAGTGGCGATCCCAAGCCCTGCTGCCCATGAGCCACAAAAAAACGTTATAATTACGGACTGGTGATGGGATGGTGGGTGAAGGCATAAGGGACCTCCCAAACATAACAAACCGACCAGGCTGAACAAGTGAACCCACTTGACTTGCAGTGAGCACATCTTGCTGAGTCAATTACTTGTTTTAAAAAGACCGAAAAGGTACTATTTATAAAATGGGTGGAGAATCAACTGTCCCGTCTGGAAAATACAGGGACAGGGATACATGAAAGAGAAAAAACACTTTCTAAGCACTAATCATCTGCAGTTCACAATACGTCCCACAATATGCACAAAATCAACTAAATACATTCACTACACTGTATAGGCTGTGACGTTGATCCACGAGTGGTGGCAGTATTTTCACATGTAAACACAGAATCACACACCCACAAACACAGTAAAAGTTCCCTGACTGACAGCAGTGTGTTTACAAGGACTACTTGACGACACATGGTTGACGGCGGTGTGACAACACAGGACAGCAGAAGCAGCGGAGAGGGGATCACAATGCAGGACCGGAGACTGGAGTCAAAGTGGGCCAAGTAGGTTCAATGAGAAGCTTATTGTCTGCGTTTAGGATAACAACAGTGGTCATTTGATGTCAAACGATTACAATATGGTGAAATAAATCCTGAAATGATAACTTACCTCTACTTTCAACGACGTACATCCTCTTAAAAACTCCCGAATATTGGTTATACAGTCTGCCTCGGTCCTCGGGTCTTGACAGTACTGGACAGAGACGTGAAATAAATATATAAACACATAAGCTGCCTTGATTAGTGTGGCGTATAACTGCGTCCAAGGCAAACAATCAATCAAACGAGAACGGCCGAGCGGACTGTCATTTTCGGTAACCGTGTATAAAACGGTCGGACGGCAGCGGTTAACTCGTAGTAATCTATCTACAGGGATCCGCGTCCATACGAAGCCGCTGCCACTTGGTGAGGGGGCGCGCGCACCAGGGTAGCAGCCTTTAAGGCGGAAGTGACGACGCGTCCCCCCTCGCAACTGTTTATCATTCTTTACATTCAGAACTGTCTTAAGTGTCGTAACCGCCCGGGTTCGTTAAAACGTCGAAGTGGTTTAAAGTAGTCCGGATTTTAAATTAAAAATGAAATAAAAAAGGCATATCATTTTGTTTATCCGTCTGTGTTTAAAGGCAAAACGTCTAGGAAGTTGAACTGTTACGATCACCGTTTTTTTTTTCCTCAAAACATTTTGAGGGTTGGCGAAGAATGCGGAACGTCTTCGTCGCAAAAGAATACACCCAATAAACGAAATTACAGTTTCTGTATTACACAGTGGCACTAAAAGTTCAACAAACTATTCCAACTAAAATGACCAGAGAACATACCATCTAGTGGGTATTTCTTGTTCGTAGCTTTCCAATCAAACCCCTCCCTTCTATTACGGGCCGTGAACGTTTGTCTTGATGTCGAGACATGTAAACAAACTTCATGAAAACTAGAGTTCATATTAGCCCACCTTTGCCGTGAATCCAGGTACGACTCGCTCAATTAGTTTGCACAAAACGACTCCATCCTTCAGCGATGTTTTCAGAAAATCCTCTGGGTCCGCTATGTTCTTTTTAGGAGAACTGAGTACTCCCAGTGATATCAGCCAAGTTACGGTTTGCTCTTCTGGATTCATAGCGCCAAGTATTTAACATCATCTAAACATGTACTTCATTCGGACGACTCTTTTTCCGCATCAATGTATGCAACTCACATCCGCAATTCTGCAAGAAGAAACGTGCTACCAGACAACAGACTGACGATCACCCCTACCGACAAACAGGAACCTTACAGTCTCAAATCAATTTATAGCCCGTGTACTGTTCTAATAGTAACCTGCGGTGTACCAACTAATACAGAATGTGACTTTGAAAAGAGCCATAAAACATTGGCCATCATAACATCCCGATGGAAGTAAATACTGGTAACATGAGTGATAAGGATAGTCAATTATTATGGGTTTTAGATGTATTCAACCCACATTTGAAGTATGAAGTAGCAAATGACTGCAATAGGTCACATGTTGTAGACAGCTACATTATGTGCCATGGACCCATTGGTAACTTGTCATCTTTTAAATATGCAAACTAGTCTTGCAAATCCTAGACAAATGCACATCTATAAATGCGAATTGTTACTGGTAAATACACACCTTTTGTTTATTTCCACAGTAAAGGATTGAGCTGCCCACTAGAACAGAATGAGCTAATGTCTTTAGGCTGCGTATGGATTAGCACCCAGTGCCAAAAAACGTCAAGGTGAAAGAATGAGACAACATACACATGAAGTGCTTTTATTTTAAAACATGAATTGTGTAATGCTTCATTTGCAAGTATGCCATCCTTGTCAAGGCGCTTCGGATGCCTTAACATTTAGGACATTCCATTCACCACTGGAACGGCGACCTACAGCATGGCAGAGGACGGTTTACAATTGTTAAAAGCATTTAAATAAAAAAAGAAAATGGTTACACAGCATAACTCGCATTTAACCTGAATCACATTTACTGCATCCACAATATCGACACATTCTATTGAAACTCAATTAGGCATGTTACTTATTACGTTATAGAATAGCTGGTTCATATTCCAAACCTCAACTACTGTGTATTACATATCAAGTACATGCTACTACACATTGTTACATTGCTTATTACACAGTACTTGTGTAATTACATTAAGAGTAGGCCTACATTGTGAAGTAAAGTAACCAAATGTTAACACAACTGTTTTACATTTTAGGGACATACCTATTGCAGTGGTTTAGGAGAGACTCCACTGGTCCAGCAACTTGAGGACTCAGGACAGATATGCTGCACAAACCAAGTTTGTCTCGACATACAGCTCACCCTGCAACAGAACACACCAATATCAGCTCACTGACAAGCAGCCCATCAGGTATTACCAAGTTGTCTGAAAATAAGCCCGTCATCCATGGTCCGGTTCTGTTTTGTACTGCACTTCGGTGCTTGAGTTTCCAGTTTGTCATCAAGGAGTCGGTGCTGTCCAGGAGTCCATTAGTTTTTGAATTTGCATGTTTGTAGGAAAGGCTTTGATAGTGATACAATTGCTTTAAGTGAACTTAGAACGATACATTAGAACATAATCCTTTGCTAACAAACAAAAAAAATGACCTGTTACAAAAAAAAAAAGGCTGTCCTTAAATCATATTTAGTCGTTTTGAGTTGTGCCCTTCAGCAATCGTGGAAACAGTTGGCAAGAGGATGGGTGTACGATTCTCATTGGTCGACAGAGGACGAGCTCTTCTGTTGACAATTTTAGTTGAAGTGCTAGACTACTACCCTAACTCAGTTGACCCTTTTTAGATTTTCTTTTTTGAGGTATAGGTTGGCCATCAGCTTTGAGTAGAGATAGCAATACAGGACAATGAGAAACTGAGTTACAGACGAGAAACAAAGAGGTTTGCTTTGCTTACCAGCTGCTGGCTTATCAGTTGAGTTGCATATACTCGAGTTTGGTTGTTGTAGTCTTTGGTTAGGTGGATGAAAGCCTTCATACTTTGACTATGAAGACGGATCCATGTCCAAGGAAACAACATTCTGAAGATGTGACATTTGCTTGTTCCCCATGGAACAGGAGGACCAGTTGAGAGGACATGTTGGTTTAGAGTTACCTCAGGTCAGCAGATTAATTATTCAGGTAGGAACAGTTTCAACTAAGCCATTGAGTGCAGTTTGAGGCGCAACATCAGGATCTTAACTTAGAAGTGTCACGTTGCCATTACTTGTATTTTCATAGAGAAATTAGCTATAAACAATGTCTGGCTAAAATCTTTATTGTAGGAAAGCAACAACTAAGGGGCAAAGCAGATTTTCACAGCTCTAGATGTAAAAAATAAACATGTGACTGAACCATTACACTGGCAGCAGAAATAATATATATAAAAAACGTTTTACACTTAACTAAAAACTAACGGTAAAAGTGGGAGGAAAGACAGTGGACAAGCTTCATACTCCACAGAATTAGACATGGCAATGGGGTCAACTTTGTTTTCCCCTTCCAAATTTTGTTCCACAACACATTTAACTTTACAGTGAACACGATCGGTGTGGCGTTTATTTTGACTGTCCTTGTTTTCAGTATCTGCTGCGGGCCATGCCTCTATCCACCCGAGTGCCCCCGCGGCCGCCACGGGGGGCTCCACGACTCGAGCTGGTGTACGAGTCACGAGGAGGGTAGCCTCTCTCAACCGGGGGAGGGGGGCCCCTCTCGGGCCTGCCCATGCTGCGGTCCCCGCGGCTAGGCGGATAGGGCTCGCTGCGACCGCTCGGGTAACTGTCACGACTGCCATAGCCATCTCGGGAGCTGCTGCCATAGTCGTCATAGCGACTGCTTCCACTGCTCCCACCATAGGAAGGTGGGGGGCCCCGTGAGGGTGGGGCACTGCGAGAGTTACCTGCAGGGTCAATGGGGGTCAGGTAATTGGCAAATTTCAAACTTAAAAATACACTTCCTTTGCACTGTCAAGCAGTCACTTTTGTTGCCAACAGAAATTATGCCGTTATAAAAAACGTAGGTATACTTCAGTTTGTTAATATTACCCATAGTGTCATCACCATGGAGAAAATTTACATTTTACACTCTTAATCAGGCGACAAACTTTCCCAGCTTAAAAGGGAAGTTACATGGACCACGAGGACTTTTTCAGCATGCCATTGTTTTGAGTAGACAATTGTTTTTCCTTGTTAGAACTCCAAGTGTCAGAACTGCAGATAAGCATGTGGTTTTCATTGTTGTCTTGACAGGTTTTTTGGGGGGAGGGATATTTACTCCTTGAGGGAGTGATTTGGAAAGCACAGACAGAGCGGTCCAGAGGACGTTCCAGGGACCTTTTTGGGATTCCTTTATAGATGCCGACTCCTGCGGATACTTTAGGAAGTTTGCCTTGATGTGTTTGACAAAAATATTTCTTCGCCGGGTAGATTAAAATGAAACTGAAAAAATATTAAATGATTATACCTTATAGCTAAAAAAAGAAAGAAAAAGTTGCTACATAGCTCAGGGACTTTCGCTCTGCCTCCAAAAAGTTGTTTGGGAGGCTGAGTTTAAAACTTTCCCTTAGGACGGCCTCTTTTTATTCGAGATGGGGCATATGGCGTTTCTCTTTATCCTCAAGGTCGATTGAGCAGTCCTGGTTTGGGGTAGAGTCAGAGAACGTTTCCTTTATGAGACAAACGTGGTCATATCTTACCGTAACCATCATACGAGTCTCGGTAGGAGGCCCCACTTGGGCGCTCCATGTAGCTCCGGGGCTCCCGACCTCCACCGTAGCCATCGCGCTCACTGCACACAAGTTAGTATTTCCATGTCACCTTACCTGCCACACACTCCCAAAGCATCACCCCCTTATTATTACCATAGTGAGGTCCCTTTTGAATAGATCACAATATGATCGAGAGGGCAATCGCGAACGGTATATGACAATGTATAGCACACGTACGTGCAAACGTACGTTGAAATATCAATATAAAAACAAAGACGCGTGCGTGGTCAAATTTGTACAAGGTTTGATGTGAGAATGACTACATTGTGCAATAGCTATAGATCTACATATGCTTTTTAACTACCATCGGTGCAGACCGCGCAAACACTAGCAAGCGTGTTTTCCCCGCAATTACTAATAAACATGTGGAAAACGCGACATGTGGTGTAATTGTGATGAAAACATACCTGTATCCCCTCGACATTGAGCCATAGTCATCCCTGTTGCTGGAACTGTACTCTCTGTAAGAATAATCTCTCGGCGGGGGTGCATAGTCCCTCGAATCCCTGGAGTTGTATTCCCGACTAGAGTAGCTGTTGAGACAGGGGTCAATATACTTTAATGGTACGAAAAGAAACTTTGATCATGCTGTACAGGCATGCATACAATCATGTAAGTGTTGTTGGATTTATGTTACTGGATTAGCTTACCTGTCCTTGGAATTGTAATGGTCATCTCTTGGCGATGGGTAGTCGTCTCTCCTGGACATTGAGTCTCTGCGGGGAGGTGGAGGGCCGTAGGGATCCCGGTCCCTGGACATGGGTGCTGCGCAACACAAAACCCTCTCTTAATACAAAGAAAATCATATGGCATCATAACATTTGTCAAAAGCTGCATGGCACACCCAGTTGATACATTTCAATTTACATAACATACTAGGGTCGAATGATATAATAAAATAAATCATATTGTGACATGATTCACTGTTAGCTGGAATGATCAGCGTTCAGTCACAATTCACAGAAAAAATGTATCATTCTCCTGTATCAAATCCTGTGCCATTTTTTGGGGTCTGCACCAAACAAACATGTTCTCTTAAATCTGGAGATTTAGAACTTTTTTTTAAGTAATTGTAAGCCAGGGTATCTCCAGGCCCATAGGCCATTTTGATAATATTTTGATTAATTGTTCAGCCCCAATGTATTCCATCCGTTTGCTAGGAAGAGACATGGGCAATTTCTAATGCAAGGAAGCCCTATTCAAATGCACATACAATACATATGAAGCGCATTCATCAGTCAGTTGCTCAAAATATAAACAAGGAAGCAGGAGGACTAGTTTATCTTTTTTTGTTTTTAACCCATATAAAAAGAAACCGATCACTGTGCCCTCACACTTACCTCTGCTCATGGGACCGGATGGGGCTGACCTCTTGGGTGGTGGACCACCGTTGCGGACTGGAGGCCCTCTCTTCAGTGGAGGCGGGCCTCGGGATGAAATCCCCTTAAAGAAGGGTTCTACATTCCCTACATTATCATAATAGTCTTTCGACAAACAAGAAACGCAGATAGTAACACATTAAAAAGATATACAACAAAACCCAGGGAGCCTTGTGTCATAAATAAGACGATATGACAATAAGGTGAGAGACATCGGTCAATCACATTTAATCAATGAAAGTACCTCTGGATGGCGGGCCCCTCATGCCACTGGGGCCCCCCCGGGACCCCCTGGGTCCTCTAGGTGGACCACGGCTGCGGGAGTGCATGGGTGGTGGAGGCCCACGCCTGCCTCCAATTTCAAACTGAGGCTTTGTTGCCTGCTCCACTTTGATCGGCTTACCATCGAGTGACTATCAGAAAACGAGGCATTCAATGACAAATTCTTCAATTTAAAACTACAGTATGGCATGAGGTATTGGCCAATGTTGCTACCTTGCCGTTCATCTCCCGCGCAGCGTCCTTTGCATCAGCTGGACTTTCAAATGTAACAAACGCAAAACCTCTTGACTTGTTGGTTTCCCGATCTTTCATTAAAAGAACTGAAATGAGAATTGTACTTTGCTCATTATATGTACATCTAATGGTAGCATGTACCTTAACAGTCCAGCCATTATGCAACACCTTGAAAGTCCTGAGCACACACTGCAAGCAAATACATTCCAAGCAATAGGGCTTGGTCATCAGAATGCATCATGGGATGTTTGTTGACTTTACTTTGCCATATTGGGATGACTCAATAGTTAGTAGCAGTAGTAGTAGTAGTACTGTAAAATCCTGACATAAATATACCGTTAGGTTGGCTAATAAAAACTGTCAAACATACATTCCTACATTCAACTTCATTCTAACCTTCAACAATCCTGCCGTATTTGTTGAAGTACTGCTCAAGGGCCTTCTCATTGGTCTCGGTGTTGAGTCCGCCGATGAAGAGTTTTCCTGGTCTGTCCGCTTCTGCCATAGTGTACCGTTACACCGTAGTGCCAAACGTCTGCAAATAAGGTGTGATTTTGAATAATAAATTTGACAACAAGACAAACGTGTTTTTTCTAGTATCTATCCATCGTCTCCTAAGTGGAGAAGTGGTCGTCGTATCTGCATACTGTCCCAAGTCAAATGGGTAATGGCGAAGGCAAATGGCGATGAGTGCATTGTAGGTAACGTTAGCAAGCAAATGTTAATATTACAAACACACTGATTTATACTAAACTACGTTATACACGAGAAATGAGAGGAGAAGGGGTAAAGTTACAGAGGAACTCATCCATTTAATCATTACCGAGCTTGGTCTTCGGAGCTATCTCAAAAACACGCGAATGCTGGCTAACTAGCACACATTTAGCGACAAACAAGCGCGGTGAAAAAGAGACCCCCGCCCCGCCCCTTTCATCCTCTTCTTCGCCGTGCGTAAGGCGGTAAACGTGATGACGTTGTACTGCCCTCTTTTGGTCAAATTACAGTATACGTTCGCCTGCTCCACTGAGGCGCTGGGGGGGGACATGGATTATCGCGATAATCATGAGGGAATTTTCACGACGTCGATAAATATGATGACACGCTTATTAATTCAAAAGACCATTACAAACAGTTTGACCGTCATTACAATTTAAAGTGTATTGTAGTGAAACTAGATTTGCTTTCTATCTGAAGTTTCAAACCATATACTTCAATTTAGACTATAAATCTGGCTTGCATTGCTGTCCAGTCTGATTTGAAAAACAGGTTTTCAATCGAGCATTCAGTGCATACCAAAGACCTCGGCATATCTATGGCAATTAGTCGGTGCCTGGGGCGATTCTAGGTTTATCTTTAGGGGGGCTTATCCCCAAATGACAAAGTACTAATGCAAATGGTTTATTATGTTCTTATCTACTTGCTAGGGGAAGCAAATCCTTTTACTCAAATCAAATAATTCATAAACCGAAACCGAGTTGTATAACTATTCATCAATAGTTTGTCAATACTGGCAAACTATTGATACAAATACATTTTAGGTAATTCTGAAGTACAAAGTTCTGAAGGATAATTACCTAAATTGTTCTTTAAATGTATCTACTGGTAACTTTGTACTACTTTCTACAGATTGTATCCCCTCGACGCTGGAAACACCACATGTATGTGTTGTGTTTGATTCTGTTTTGCAGTGGCCTATCTAATCCAGTTCCCTTTCAACGGGCAGTTTTATGCTACTGCGCAGTATGGCGTGGACTGTCGGATCCGGACCGGTATGGACGTAGCAGGATTTCCTGAATATCCAGTTTGTTCTCTTGTTATATAGATCTGGGACTACGGCAGGCAGCAGCGTTCAGATCAGCCTCAGTGTGACAGGCGGCTCAGCCCACATCATTCAACCGAGCGGCAGCGGCGGGCTAACTAGCGAGCTAACCCTTCACAGCTAGTCGACGGTCAATTATCTTGTGTGTGTGTGTGTGTGTGCGCGCGCGTGCGTGTGTGTGTGTGTGTATGTGTGGAGGGGGATATTCGCATTTCACCCCCCGGAGACCACATCAACAACTGAAACCGACTTAAAATGAAGACGCGAAAGGACTTTGTGTGGTTGCTAGTGTACGCGGTGTCTGTGTTCAATTCGTGTTCAGCGTTTTATCTTCCGGGTTTGGCGCCTGTAAGTTTCTGTAAAGATGATAAAGGAGGTGGTGACTGCCAGGTAAAGTGAAGAACATTCTTTGGTTTTACATCTGTACGTGTTATCTTTCGTTGTGGTAGTTCGGGTAGCTGGCCGTCGTGCCCGAGTATCTTGATTCATGAAAACACAAATTAAATGGCTAACATTTGTTATTTGTGTGTCATTACTAACGCTGCCACACTGGCAGAGCTAGTTAACACATGTAGTACCATTATTAGTAGCAGATGGCTAACATATTGCATTAAAAGTAAACGCATTGTACAAGTAAACATAGTAGGCTACTATTTACTAGTGCATGTTTTTGCCGGGGTTGCATAGGCTAGACGACTCTGCGTCAATACAGTCTGCTTTTAGCCCCACTGACTGATCAAACTCTTGTGTCATTACAGACTACGATTCAGCTGTTCGTCAATCGGTTGGATTCAGTGGAGTCGGTCCTACCATACGAATATGACGTGTACGTTGTTCTCAATGACTGATGGTGTCGCTGACTGTAATCTAGACGTCTAGATGTCTAATTGTCGCACATTTCTGAAAAGGTTTGACTTCTGCCACGATGCCAAGGAAAAGAGACCATCTGAGAACCTTGGGCAGGTGTTGTTTGGTGAAAGAATCGAGACCTCGCCATACAAAGTAAGAATCATGACAGGAAAATATGTAATGTCCACACGGACAGCGGGAACTTTTCATGTTATAGATTTCCAGACAAATCTTTTACTTTTGGTCTGTAATGTAAAGCCATTGATTTTAATTATTTATTTTATTTTCACAGTTCAAATTTGATGAGGAGGTGGAATGCAAGGCAGTGTGCACAAAATCTTACACAAAGGGGAGTAAGGCTGATGCAGAAAAACTGGAATTTCTTAAGCGTGGAATGCAGCTGAACTACCAACACCACTGGTAAACCAACCCGTTTACAATTGAAGAAAAAAAAATGGACACTCCCATATTGTAATCACTGAAATGTCACTGGCCGCTTTTGAACTGCTAATGTCGCTAATCACACCTGGGCTGTCGTCACAATGTCGCCAAAATACCGTCAATTACAGCGGTTTTACTACCTGTCGGTTACTGTTTTTTAAATATTATATATTCAGTGACTAAACTGTCGCTTTCTCGGTCGGAAAAAAAATGGGAGGTTCTTTTTGTCGGAGCAGTAGGGTGGGCGGATGGGGCTGTGGGATTTCTTGACCAACGAAGGATACGTCGATGCTGCCTTCAAAGCCTGCATAGTCGGAGGCATGTCAGCAGGCAGCACTTTTTTGTAAATATTCGATCTAGACATGACTTGATGCCTCCCTGCCTTCCGAATGCTGCCTGAACAGGCAGCGTTTTAGCCATTGGGGACACAGCCCTAGTTGTAAAATTGGGGCCCTGTTAAGACTCACATCACAAATCACATGCAAAGCAGGTTGGGCTGACCTTTTTTTTTTTTTACTTCCAGGATCGTTGACAATATGCCAGTCACTTGGTGCTATGATGTTGAGGATGGTCAGCAGTACTGCAATCCGGGCTTTCCCATTGGCTGCTACGTTACCCCTCAAGGCCGGGCCAAGGACGCCTGTGTCATCAATGTGAGTCTACTATCTGTTATCACGGTGTAACAGATTAACCACACAATGGCTCACTGTTATGATAGGCGGGTGCAACCTGGAGTTGTGCACAAGAGAAGATTTTCTGTTTACTTGAGTGCTCTTCCCGTTTGTGAAACTTGTACTCTCTGGATAACATCCACACTTCATGGTTCTAAACTTGTGCACTAAGTCCAGTTATAGTGGAGACTAATACAGTATATTAGCAATTGGCTCCCTGCAGATCTGCCCCATAATTGACATGGATGGTATACCCATGTTCATTGTGATTTTTCTTCTTGATAAGATCACACAAAAGAGTGTTTATGTGGTAAGCTTATCACCATTCGACGACGTGAAGTTAAGACTAAGTTGAGTCATTGAAGGCAGCGATTACAAAAGGAGCAAACAAAAAGAGCGATTAGTAAAAAAACCCTTACCCTAACCCTGTAAATTGAGATAAGACTACAAAACGAAGTCACAAGTCACAATTTGAATATGTATGTACATTTCAACTTCACTTCCTGGACATGGGCAAATATTGTGTCAGCAGTTATTTTAAAGGCCCTATAAAACATCGTACCGGAGGTTAGGGTGGGACATGGATTTTCAAAGGGATTTGGGCGGTAGCTGGTAGGGTAAAGCTAGCTGCCAGTTATTTTTTCATTTTGTGGGAGCTTTTAAGTCGACCCTTTTCTTCCTCCAGGTGAACTTCAATAAAAAGCACACCTTCTATGTGTTCAACCACGTGGACATTAAGATCACTTACCACAATGGAGAGTCAGAAGGATGGAAAGGCGCGAGGCTGGTGGCTGCTACTATGGAGCCCAGGAGGTATAGTATATTTGGCCTTGGTCAACAGGCGACAGAGTCTGTCCATGGACTGTCATGCTGCTAAAACCATACACTCCCCCTACACTGATCGATACTATCAATGTAGAATCTATTATTGACTTTGCTTGACCATATTGGATCGTTGCGTGACCACGTTGGATTCATTTATTGATCTCGTCGTGTGTTTTCTGTGGGACAGTATCAAACACGAGGACGAGAACAAACCGGTGTGCGAGGGAGGAGCGCCGATGGAGGTTTTCGGAGGATTGGACAGTGACCTGAAGATAACATACACCTACTCGATTCACTTTAAGGTAGGCCTCGACATCGTGTCGATCTAGAGCAGGGGTGTCCAAACTACGGCCCGCGGGCCAACTGCGGCCCGTGGTCCATTTTTAATTGGCCCGCAGTAAATTCAAAAAATACAATGGAATATGGCCCACACATGAAACTTGCACTTGACTGTATTGTACTTCTTACATAATAAATGAAAACCCATTAATGGAAAGCTATGATGTAGGCAGTTTATTTCTTTAAGCATATTCAACTATCAAGCATAATTTACCTACATTTGATTGGTTTAGCTAACTTTAATACACTAGAGGTGAGGCGATGCACCTCACCTCTAGTGAGTGGCCCAGACCTTCGTACATTTTTCTTCTGTGTAAAAGGTACAAACATGGATTATGGGGTGTCATTTTCTTTCCACCTTCATGTCGGCATCGGAGGTAGTAACACAGCCGTGTGCGTGTGCGTGTGTGTGTGTGACGAACGTGTGCTAACGAACGTGGACCATTAGCCTGTAGTGATTTCAAATGTGTTTTTTAGGAGAGCAGTACCATCAAATGGGCCTCCCGATGGGATTACATCCTGGTATCCATGCCACACACCAACATTCAATGGTTCAGGTATGACGATATTCTACAAATATGCTGTGTGTGTGGACTCATGTGTTCAATAGTTGCTACTAACTGCATTTAGAATATGTGTGCCTGTGTGTGTGTTTTAAAAAAATGTTTGCTCTTGTAACTGGTTGTTCATGCTGTGGTGTGGTGTTTTTACAGTATCATGAACTCGCTAGTCATTGTCCTCTTCCTGTCTGGCATGGTTGCCATGATCATGCTGAGAACCCTGCACAAGGACATAGCCAAATACAACCAGGTGGACCAGGTACATTTTGGGGCATCTTCCTCATTTTGCTGCCTCTAATCCTATGTGCCTAAAAGGAATTGTTGCAAACTAATGTTGGCTTGATAGTTAGCTCTCATGAACATATTTTCTTGGATAATAATAAATAATGTTAGTTTACTGTACAATAGAATGACGATACACAGCCATGTAAACATTGTATGACGTTCCACAGGACTTGATTAAGGTCCCAACACCAACAGGACAGATTCAAATAATCTACGTAAGACAGTTGACTGATCTGTTTGCACACAAATTGGGTCGTTGGGACAGGTGCTAATTCTACTGCTTTAGCATAGGAGCTAATGGGTTAAAGGTGCTATATATAACAAATGTACTGTACTAGGAAACATGCAGAGTGAAAATACTGGCTTCTCCAATAACAATGCTACAGCATGTTGTCCCATTTTAAACTCTGTTATTGTTACATATAGCACCTCTGTTGGGTAAACCTCTCCTTCACACACACCACATACTAATCATCTAAATATCACTCCCCTGATGTCACTTGCAGCCTGTTATTCTGTGGCACTAACAGGTGACAGGGTTCCCATGGTTCCTAGAAATTGAAAGTGTGAATTTGAGAATTCTTTGTAAAATAGACATCTCATTGAAAGGGCTCGAATGTATACAATTTGTGCAAGAATTGGAGTTCTTTGGGTTTTGTTTTTTACTCAAAGTTAGTAAATAGGCTACAGCACAATTGAGAAGTGTTCACACATTCAAGCCTCTCTCTCTCTCTTGTAGTCTGTGAGCTTCCCTAAAGCCTGCTAGTTCTAGCTAGTCCTTAAAGTCCTTGAAATTGAAGTTTAAGAAGGTGTGGGAACCCTCCTGTGATGGGCTAGTACGCTACTTAAAACGTCAGAGAACTTCATTGTCTTTCTGTTGTGCCCCCCCCCCCCCACCTCTCTCAGGAGGATGCTCAGGAGGAGTCTGGCTGGAAGCAGGTGCACGGGGATGTCTTCCGCCCCCCCAGGAAGTGCATGCTGCTGTCCGTCTTCCTGGGACAGGGCACCCAGATCTTCATCATGACCTTCATCACGCTCTGTGAGGATCCAGTTTGTTTGTTGTATATCAATTGCTTCGGAGTAAACACTAGTAACACACACTATGCTCCACCAAAGCCGGATTGGCAAGCGCAGCGACACACCTGACAACTTGTTTTGAGAGCAGACTAGAATGGGAAATATGACGCCTGGACTACAGACATGGCCGATTTACTCTCTCCATTATCATTGCTATTTATTTTTGAATTCATTCCATCTCTCATTTTGAGCCATAGTTGCCTATATGGCTTTAACTCATCCAGGAAATGTTGTGGTTGTTGCCTCCTGTGGGCGAAGTGGTTCCTAACACTTCTCTTAGAAATGTTTTTTACATTTAGGGAATTTAGCAGACTGTTTTGTCCAAAGCAACTTACAAGACGTACATTTGCCTGTAGAGCGTGAAATAATATATCGCTGATGGTACCGTAAGATTTGAATAGAACAGGTTTCAAGCAGTCACAATTGCTAGGTTAAGAAATTAGCTCCCTAACTAGTAAGGTTACAAAAGCCACAAAGTCTGAGCAGTATTTGCACAGCAAATAACGTTGTGCCAGTGTATTTAGGACGGACCAAAAGAGTCCAAAAGATATATATCAATGTGGTTTGCATCTGTCACATAAAGGATCTATGACCACTAGACACGATGATGAAATTTGCATTGAATTGCATCTTGCCTGGCACAGGTGTACGATGAGTGCACCCTGTATAAGATAATGTTTCCATATTCCCCCGAAAGCTCCTCGCCCACATCTTCCTCCCAAAGCACCTTAATCGCTGTAAAAGACGTATGCTGTAGCGTGTAAATATATGGTTAATTATTTTGGGAGTCGGGAGTCTGAAAGATATCAATAGTAGCAGGGAGAGATGGGAATCGAGTGGTCATGTTAGAGACAAAGCTACGGATATGTAAATATCTAAAGACATGGTTCCCGGGGAGTGAAAAGACCGCCGGCAACTATGTAAATGATGCAAACTGGTCGTTTTGTATACCAGATCCTTTGATGTTTTAGTGTGCACATTTCATAACATACCGTTTTCAACCCAGACGGTTGTCTAAGAGATCCTGCATCCTGGAATGCCTTCTAGTTCATCCACCGCGTTGTCATGGCGACGCACATCCCTTGCACTAGTGAGACAATGGCGTGCTTGTCAATAGAAATTCTCTTTTCCCCAATAGGGGGAATGAGTTTTTATAGAGCCAGGTAAGAGGTGTTTATATAAAAAAGCAGTATTACTTAGGCAACCAGTATTGGAAATGTTCTTGAGCATAAACAGTTTGTTCCATGAAAATTGTGTTTACAATTACACAAAAGCCGTGGGCCATGCATTATTTAAGAGTCTTAACTTATCTTCATTCACATTGTTTACTCAGTCTCCTCCGTCACTGTGTTGTTAAATGTTGTCCCCTGCGCCGTTGGACCTTCATGACGGACGTGTGTCTTTGTGCGTCTCCCTCTAGTCCTGGCCTGTCTGGGCTTCCTCAGCCCAGCCAACCGCGGAGCTCTGATGACGTGCGCCGTGGTCCTGTGGGTCCTCCTCGGCACCCCGGCCGGCTACGTGTCCTCGCGTCTTTACAAAAGTAAGGGCCGCCGTCCTCCTGGGTTTTGTCTTCGCGTGTCTCACAGACGTCGTAACCGACCGTCTGTCCCTCCCTTCCCCTGTTTCATTTCCTCAGCTTTCGGAGGTGAGAAGTGGAAGACCAACGTCCTGTTGACAGCGCTGCTGTGCCCGGGGTAGGTGTGGTTCAGAGTGTCACTCTCCACTCTTATCCTGCAGATAATCAGGTGGATGTTAACAGGTACTGCTGGCATGGTGCATCCCCTTGAGACCCGCTCCATTGTTTCCCCTATTGGGAAAGAGACACGGCCATTCACGTTTTTTCAACTTTGACCCTGGCGTGCCACATGACGCAACGCGCCACCGAATAGATTTGCAGTGCAGTCCAAAAAACGAAACGTGCTAGAGGACACAACGCCCGACAACAGCGTTGTCATGTCTCAAGTGAACGCACCTTAAGTCAACCGGGCACAAACAAATAAGCCCATTTCCTTGTAAGCTATGTGGCGGTGGCTATGGAATGAATGAATGATGATTGGTTAGGGCAACGTCAAATGGGTTTCCAACATGTTTTTAAATACATTTTAGTAAAATGACATGCAATGCTGGAGATAAACTCGACTACAGTACCCACATAGACGTTTTGTCCAACACATCAGCATGTATAGTTTTCTGAAGCAATCTTCGTATCTGTCTAAAGTGTAGTGTAGTGTAATGTAATGTTGACTTTGGCCTTGGTGTGGGGAATCCTTTACCACATAAAGGCTTCACCGATATAACTGGCTGCTTTTGTTTGCTGAAACTACTTTACGCTGACTCTCTCGCTCTCCCCCTCTCAGGATCATTTTTGCAGACTTCTTCCTGATGAACCTGATCCTGTGGGTGGAGGGCTCCTCTGCAGCCATTCCCTTCGGCACCCTCGTCGCCATTTTGGCTCTGTGGTTTGGAATCTCTGTGCCTCTCACCTTTCTCGGCGCCTACTTTGGCTTCAAGAAGCCTGTGAGTTCATGTGTCTCTTCCTCTCTCTCACCATTTTGAAGTGAGTACGTAATTATTATTTTACGGCCTTTCCGGTGTTTCCCGCCGTCTGTCTTCCAGGCCATCGAGCAGCCCGTGCGAACCAATCAGATTCCACGGCAGATCCCGGAGCAGTCCTTCTTCACCAAGCCGATCCCGGGTATCATCATGGGGGGCATCCTGCCCTTCGGCTGCATCTTCATCCAGCTCTTCTTCATCCTGAACAGCATTTGGTACGGATGTGTCTGGGAGCCCGAGGGTGGGGGCGGGGACTGCTCCAACCACAACCACTCAAACCACTCTCGGTGCCTTGAGCGTCTTGCCGTTGTAACACATATTCATTGTTTGTGTGTGTGTGGGTTCCAGGTCACACCAGATGTACTACATGTTTGGCTTCTTGTTCCTGGTCTTCATTATTCTGCTGATAACTTGCTCGGAGGCGACGGTCCTGCTCTGCTACTTCCACCTCTGTGCTGAGGTTAGAGGCTTGTTCTCATCCCAAACTCCATGGCAGGCATTTTCAGTGACTCTTGAGGAGGGTTTCGGTCATGGGATCAGAAGTTCCAAAAGCACAACACAAAGCTATCCTAGAGTACTTGAGTGCAACAAAACATACAGTCAATTCCGACTGCTCAAGCACCTTGTTTACATCATAGCTTGTAGTTGATTAATTGCAACGTGATTGTCGTCACACTACGAACTCTACGCCCTTGCACGCTACGAAGTTGTTACTAGTTAGGACATTACTTACATATTGGTGTTGCATTCACTAAACTGCTAGTTTGAAGCTAGTTAGTGGTTACTAAGGACTTGGTAAGGATTTACTCATAGCTGATGCAAACCAGTCCAAGCTTACATTGAAGATACAGTGATCGACCCACTTGTATATTTCACATATTTTACGCAAGCCTAAAATGTTTGTTTGTAATCCATTTACATTTTTAATCTATGCATTCTTATTTCCAGGACTACCACTGGTGGTGGCGCTCGTTCCTGACCAGTGGCTTCACGGCCGTCTATCTGTTCATCTACGCCATCCATTACTTCTTCTCCAAGCTGCAGATCGTAGGCGCCGCCAGCACCATCCTCTACTTCGGCTACACCATCATCATGGTGCTCATCTTCTTCCTGTTCACAGGTGAGCAACGCCGCGGGCGGAGAGACCTTTTCTCCCTGCCTCGCTATCGCCAAGGGTTCAACGTATCTATTCGACAACACCCGATTATGGGTTTTTGGTTGTCATTGTGTTGGCTGCCTGTGTTCTGATTGTGTTTCAATGCTCGGGGGGGGGGAGCGTTTACATGAGCCCCACCTAGTCAGGCCATCAGGTCTTTTGTGCCCATTCACACTACTCTATCTGCCTGGTAGCCACTTGACTTGCAGTGGCATCAGCCAACATGAATCACGGCGTCCAAACAAAGAGTGGAAACCCATGCATACATGCTACGTAGACTGCTTGCATTCGTGAATACACCGTGTACACTTCAAATCCACGTACTGCCGTCGCGAGTAACGAGATGGCGGCTGCGATTAAGGTCTCCCTCCATGCGACCGCTTGAGCTGAGACTCATGATGGAAAGGGCTGCCACGAACGCCACAGAGGCCCGAGTTACGCGTTCCCCAGCAAATATAGGCCGTTGGCACGTGTTGACGCCACTCCCTGTCCTCGTGCTCACACACACACACACACACACACACACCCACACCCACACCCACACAGATGGAGCCAAGGATGGAAAATAGGGGAAGGAGGAGTAGGATGACACACGCACGCACACACCCGCACACGTGACAGCAGGTAAATGGAGACAGGCACCAAAATGATACAGGCTGCCATGTCCTTGGACTTTGAAGGGGAAAATGTTCAGGTGGCTGTCTGGGGGCCAGATAAGACGGCCTATTGGTCCATCATCAGCGGGGGCTGACGTTATCCAAACCAGCGTGCATTAAGCAGCGCAGCAGAGAT
>OMKP01080344.1:0-14946 GCA_900302375.1 Bathygadus melanobranchus
CTGTGAACAGCGGTGGCGGACTTGACACTTTCACCCCACAAGACCCCCCTCGGGGACGGCAACATTGCACTGCTGCTGCTATTTGAGTTAGTGGATAAAAGAGAAGGCATAGCACATATCTCTGTACACTTCATATGGTGGGCCATATGTTTCACTAGGATAAAACAAGTGTTTATTTATGTGATACGAATCTGATTATGTCATTACTTTTCTTCCTTATGTCTTTCTTGTGTTGAGGTTTGAATTTGTATGATCATTATTATGTTGTTATTCTTATGAACCAAATAATATACTATTTTATAGAGCTATGATATGAGTGTTATTTTCAGAAATGCCACAGCTATTAGTGAGTGAAGTGCTCTGTGAGAATTTCTGGTTTACTGCATCGGCCTCTGCGAGACGATTTAGATTTTAGACAGATCATATCTGACCAAACAGATATGATCAAATCTCCTCCCTGATTGATTCAGGGAATCCATCTAGGTTGTCAATCATAGGTGCGTGGAAGCAACACTTCTCAATGGCAGAGAAACGTAGGGAGGGAGGGGGGCGTTTTTTTGTTTATTTTCAAAATCTTGTTCTCTTCTGCTCTCTCTTTTTACGACTCACAAATTGCATCTACAGCAGCTTTAAGTTGGTTTGAATTGGTATCACAATGTTTGTTCTTGTATGTTATTTTATTATTAATAAACCAATGTATATATGAATCTATAAAGGACAATTAAGTTGTGAATCAGGAGATGGAAATGCGTAACAAATATTGTGTCAATATTCAACCCATTTGCCAGAAGGATTCGTTGACGTTGAAAGTTTCTGCAAACCATAGATTATGTTGCGTTTCAATTTAAAACACCGTGTTCCACCTCCAGTATCCGCGAGTGTTGCTGTGGAGGTGCCAGAATAAGGCACAACTGTATTTAAGTTATTCATCATTTCAGTTGTTTATACGATCTGGCAACCTTTTCAAAGACGGTTTGGTATAACAGTGTTTCCTTTGGATTAACAAGACTTTCATTTTAATTAAGTTGACGTCATGGGCATACACAGCGCATTCTTTATTAGCTATCAATTCTTTATAAGAAGTAACAAAATTCCTTTTACTGGCACTCTCGGCTTCCACAATATATTGCCAACTCGAAAATAACATGCAAATATGTATCGCTCAACAAAGACATTGACGGTTCAAATACATTTGGTCTCTCCTTCTCTGGCCAACGACTCTGATGGGTTTTTTTTCATTTCATTGTAAACGCCCCGTCACTTTCAATAAGCAGAAGGTAGGTGTCGTATCATCAACACTTAAATCAGCAGGTAACCAGAGGTTATGCATGAGTCCTCTAAAGTGTTGTTGGGGTTTGGCTCTCCAGAGACTATTGTGTACGAGGCAAGGCGTTCCCAAACTGAGATGATTAATATTTGTCTATGCATATTGATCATCCACACAGTATTCACCTTTCCAGTCCTTGAAACAGACAAGTCAAGTTGGCATGCATGTATATTGATGTTTTTCATGTTAATTGGGGCCAATCCCACGACCCACTTGGTAAACCTGACGGGACCCATTTTTGGGCGTTGACCCACAGTTTGAAATCCACTGCACTACGCAACACAGTGGGAGCAAATAGTAAATGAAGACCAGATGGACGATGGGGATCATCATTTTGGCAGCCATTGTGTGGCAACAGGGCTGGCCATGCAGTACATCTTGGCACTGTTATCATGGGTAGAACATTACGTCTTCATTCGAATGATTTCAACAACCTAATCCAATTCTCATAAAGTATATCATACGAGCACAAGCTCATTTTAGGATGCAATGTCTTTAACGGTAGAATCTGGGCAGTATTCGAGATACACTTTGAAGAGACGGGCAGCTGCTGGTCGAGTGAATTTATCTCAACGCCTGACATCTTAAGGAGAGGATCTAAATCGCTAGCCGTATATTTGAGTCACTGCTCGCCAACGAAGAGGAGCCAAGCTCATTACGGCGTGACTCTTTAAGTCTCCTGAGAGCACCATATATGCACTTTGGAGTCCTTGGGAGCAATTCAAAAGTTACAACTCTCATTCAAAGTTGTCCAGCTTGATCACAGTCGATCCCCCAAAACACTCAGGAAATTGGAATTGAGGTGAGTGGCATTATAAGGTGATAAGTATTATGTCAGATATGTGAAAGTATTTCATTTGTTTATTCAGGACTTTGTGAAATGAAGGAATGAAAGGGGGAAAGAGGAAGGAGGATGAAGAGAGGAAGAAGTTGAGAGAAAAAGAGGACGGGTTAGAGGGAGGACACAAGGAATGAAGGTAGAAAGCCAGCAAGGAAGGAATGAAGGAAGACAGGAAGGAGGGAAGGAAGCTCACCACAAAACGCTGGGAAATGCTTCATCACCCCACAAACCCACTTGAAATGCAGGTCATGATGAGAATGATGTCTCCAGTGAACATACGGCACATCTGCAACAACAATGACAAGACAGAGGAATCAGAATCAGGCCATCGCATAGGATATTCATCATACACTCATGTAGACACACACAAATGTGCACACAACATCCATGCACACACAAGCGTGCACACACACACACCCAGTATGTACTTGAAAACTACATCACAGAAAATGGGTTTTAGAAATATGTGTCCTTCAAGAATCATTACAAATAAAGTCACGCACACACACACACACACAGAGAGTAGCGTGTTGTTCCACACAGCCAGACGCCTGTATTGTTCCATCTGGTCTCAGGGCTTAAGACCAACTCTGAACCACAGTAAGTAACCTGTCCTTCTGCTCCCTCTAGCTAAATAGAGCTCTCTTTGTACTCTCCTTTTCTAATTTCAGACACACACGACCCTAGTGCTCGGCCCTCTTCCAGAACAGAGCTCCGCAGTTGAAATCCTAAATTGAAACCTGAAGCCCGACTTGATCTAGTGCAATCCGGCACTGGAAGGATTTATAGTTCCAGAACAACTGATTTTCAATTTCAGAGGGTCTTTGAGAGTCTGAATAGCTGCACGTTCACAGCATGCTTTGAAAGCCGTCGTCAATCAAACACTGTAAATACGATCAATAACTGATTCCCAAGCTCTTGCGGCAGAGAGAAGCAGAGTGCAACATATTTTACCGGAGCTGAGTGAACGCTTGTCACAGGGGGGCATTGGTGGAGGACGCTTCATGACGATTGACACACGACTGCTTTCATACATCACCATATTCATAGACTCAGCTGTTGCCTATCAATACGTACTTCTACGAAATGACTTAAGCCATCGTGCATATGTAGGTTATAACTAGTTATAAAACCATGTCGTTGGAGAAAGATGTATTCTGGCTTAGTCCTCGGCAAGCATGGGCAGGTCTTAACCTAAACTTTGAGTCTAGGTTCAGAGCATAAGTCACACTAACGGGTGGATTGGCTCTGATGTTTGGAAGAGAAGATTTTTTATTTTAGGACAACTTAAAGCTTAGCGACAACCTTGTTATATGACATCCTTGACTTTTTTTTGCATCAAATGTAAAAATGTAAATGTAAAAATATTCTTTGTTGTGTACAGGGACAAACATCAGAAATAAAGCACAGCCAAATGTCCCAGATCTTCCCATTCATGGTACACTTCAAAGCTCTCGGATATATTCTGCAGCACAGCGAGGACTTAAACAGAGAGAATATGTTATCATGCCTTGATCAAACTGTCTCCATGAGACAAAATTTTGCATAAGTAAGACTCATCAATAAGAAAAAGCAGGATACAGAGAGCCTCGACCCAGTATAAAGATACATGTTTTCGTTACAGTGGCTACACATAATTATACTACTCAAAACAACATTATTCGTCATATTATTTTGAGGTGGTCCTGCCACGTTGTAATTGTAAATCATGTAATAAAGGGCAAATCAAACTGTTTGTGATTCAGGCTGTAGCACAGATGTTTCAGCATGACCTCATGGCCTTTTGTTATGATAGGCGAGAGCGAATCTAAATTCACCTTGAATTCATACATTTAATGAAAGATATCTTCTTATTGTGGCAAAATATTAAAGGTAAGAATGGATGAAAAGAAAAGTTTTATGTAATCTATTGCTCTTATTCATTTAGTCCATCAATCTCAACGAAAGGAAAAGGCACATAATTTATGGTGTGTTCTTCAAAAAACAAACTTAATTAAAATGGACCATAGTAGAAATAGATTTTTTTTCTACCCCCCACCCCCAAGGGATATTCACAATTCATGGGAATGGGGCTTCTGAGGAAACAGAATGATTAACAATCATGGGACCTGGGGTGCACAGTCACCACAGTACATCTCTACTCACCCATCTCAATTCCCTCATCACTTTCACTTTCCACATCTACTCTCTCTCTCTTTCTCTCCATCTCTCTCTCTCTCTGCCCCCTTGACACTGAAGTACAGAATCTTACACTATACACCTGTTAGTCGGTTCCTTGCTTTTAGCCACAACATAGCTTGATGTTTTTAGGTTTTCTTCCTTTCTCTCCCTAGGTATGCTCTGGCCATATACTTTGGTCATATTTTCTAGTTCTCCAACACTAGTCTCGCTTTCTAAATAAAATTCACAGAGAAGGAACTTTTGCCACATGCACAGCATAACATACATAGGTGTGAATATGTTCACTTATGTTTACTTCAGTCTTGCTGGTGTATTTACTTGTGTACCGTTTCTTCATGTTTCTGCGCCTACTTATTAAATTTGCTCAATATATTTAACCTTTTGACGTTTTTAGATGTGTATGTATCTAGATGTATTTATTTGAATCCCCATTAAACACACACACACTTGTCCTCATTAAAACATTGAGTGGCGTGCAATAATGTGCTATTCGTGTCAGAATAACTAACCTTGAATAAAATAACATCACCTTTTTATTTCAGGATCTGATTTCAGCCAAATGCTGACCACACATGTATGAACACTGAAAGGAAATGCGTGTCTTTTGACGATAGTTAGGGATGTCATTGATTAAAGGATTGGAAATGGCATTAGGGGTAAATCACTAGTTTTCATGGTTTGCTAATAGAAGACATGTAACGGCTCGCTGGAATCCAAGTGGTGAGCTAAATCAATGTGTTCACTATGGAGTCACTGCAGCTCACGGGTTAATCGCCATTCGATCAAATCCCCACCCGCCCTGACATTTTGGGCACTCCCTTAATTTATTATTCCTTCTAGTTCCCTGTTCACCTGTAGGGGACAGTTAATACTCAATTTTTCATTCTTCTTTCACCACCCCTCTATTTGCCTTTTTTTTCCATCTACCATCATGCCACGTGTCACCCATCACCCCACCTCCTCTCTCCCATCACCCCACCTCCTCTGTCCTATTACCCCTCCTCCTCTCTCCCATCACCCCACCTCCTCTCTGCCATCACCCCACCGCCTCTCCTGTCACTCCGAGGCAAGGTGAGTCTGTGGGGGAATAGACCTTTTTTTGTTCTTGTGTCTTCCCTCCCTAATGACTTCTGCTAGCGCACCCAACACTGCAAGCTACTGCTAGCACACCCAACACGGCAAGCTACTGCTAGCGCACCCAACACGGCAAGCTACTACTAGTGCACCCAACATCACAAGCTACTGCTAGTGCACCCAACACCACAAGCTACTGCTAGCGCACCCAACACCGCAAGCTACTGCTAGCGCACCCAACACCGCAAGCTGCTACTCGTGCACCCAACATCACAAGCTACTGCTAGTGCACCCAACATCACAACTACTGCTAGCGCACCCAACACCACAAGCTACTGCTAGCGCACCCAACACCACAAGCTACTGCTAGCGCATCTAACACCACAAGCTACTGCTAGCGCACCAAACACCACAAGCTACTGCTAGCGCACCAAACACCACCACCTTGCAGAGGTCTAAGTGTTTGGTGGTGGTTTCCAGCACTCAAGACCACTGAGTTGTCTTAAAGATTTAACATGCATAAAATCTTGTTAGCAAAAGGAAATTAATTCTATTTTTTTACCCCCCTCCATGCATTCCCTCTTTTGTTCTGCTTAAGTCTTTTCAATATTCAATCATGTGTTGGGTCATTAGATTCATTGGACTGATAGATTTGAAACATAAAACAGCAGTTTAGAAATGTCCTTCAGAAAAGGCATTAACCTTTTCCTCTGAAACTAAATTTCTGTCGAGTCGAGTATTGGTTTAATTGTTCTCCGAAGTTATCAAATAATAATACAAAATAGTGCAAAACTTATATCGTTACAGTGCACAAACTGTGTCATGTAACTCTTCTACTGAAACGTGCCTTTATGTTCAAACGCAACCATTTGGAATCATTCGGCTATGGGCATTCACACCACCTAGCTGCCTCTGTGACTGAGCTTCCCACCATGGTTGTCTACAGAACAAATTCATGAAAAACTAAAACCACAAAACATCTTGGTTGATTTAACCATGGGTGGGTGGCTTTCATTCTTCAAACACTGACAATTTAAAACTATTTTGAACAAAAATAATGTGAGAAAGTTAGTAGTTAGAAATACGTTGAATACAAATAGGCTACAAAGCTCATGTTTTACTATTGAAGCACACAACACGCTTTATTATGTCTGCTTTGTATTCGCCCACATTATAGATAAATGAGGAGTGCTCCCAGTGCTGAAGTCTTCGTCGTTCATGTGCGATTAATCGGCGCCATGTCTTCCATTCTTCTTCTGTCTTTATCCAAAGACAGCCCTCTCGCTTCAACACAATCTCTCTTTATCTTTATGGATCACTCTTATAACCTCTCCCATAATCTCCCTCTCCTACGTGGTTGTCTGCATCTCTCCTACTACCTACCTACTGCGGCATCCCTCGTGCAGTGATAATGACTATTCTTCATGTAACAGATGGTGCTTCCTACATCAGGGAACCTACTCCTGTTAATGACAGACAAGCTACCCCCCTAGAGACAGACCACATAGACACTGGAGCCTTTGGTTGCTACAATGTAACTCTGTGTCACTCTGGGTGTTACGTGCCATTCTATGTCTTGTTATTGTTTCGTGTGTGTCTGTTCTATGTCTTTGTGTTCTACGTGCAGCTCACTGATCATGGATTGAGGGCACCTGTGTGAAGATGTGGGCGGGGTCTATATAGGTGGCTCCTTCCTTTGCCCACACTCACTCTCTCAACTCCACAACGCAAGGCAGGTTTTTCGTGTTCTCGCTCATTATTTTGCATAGGAATGTGGTGTTGTGTCCCTTCTTATGTTGTGGTCTTTGAGTCGGTCGTAACATAATCCACTCTTAATAATAATAATAATAATAATGACAACAACAACAATCCTAATCATAATCATAATAATATGCTAACGCATCGTTAGGCAGAGTTACGGAATGGGTCCTGACATGAGGAGGTGGAGGTTAATGAATGAGTGATCTTGGAATGTTACAATACACACGTCATTCGTCATTAGGAGTCAAACCAGCAACGTCTCAATAGACTTTTTCACAGAGGCGCCATCGTCAAACTAACACAGGTGTCACTCACAACGCTAATTATGGGTCAGCTACTTGTATGTACCAGGGCACGACTCGTAGACCTATCTTCCTTAGTTCGGCCTACCAATCGAGCAGATCCATGATTAGTGGGATTATGAGTGACACCTCTGTTGATCCCATGATGCCTCTGTGAAAAGGGTTTATTAGAATCAAGTAACAGTAGAATCGGCAATTGAGAGTAAGAACACCTGTCCAGGTGGAGACAAGATCTTCAACCACTTACATTGTACTCCACTAAAACATATTAGATCCAGACCGGCACCACTGGCTGGATGAAATGGATGTTGCCATCAGAGTTATGGATGTCTAATCTCCACATCCCGCCATCACTCACGTGAGATGAGTATGCCACTGTCAAAATAGTACCACTTTCCCCATGACTCTACAACTTGGCCGTATTTATTGCTGCATCGTTTCTGCTACATCTGCCATTTGGACCGCCAATAGGACTTAACATCGTTTGAATGCATTGGTTCATTGATTAGTTGGTTGGTCAGTCAGTTGTCTGTCTCCTCATTACGCATCCCTCCCCGCCATGCATCATTGTCTGTCTTATACTGAAAAATAGGAGTAGAGTCCTTGGAACCTGAATTTTGCCTTTTATGTCTTATTGCTAACATAAATTGTTGGATGTATTTATTTCACGCAAATGTGATTGATTTCCTTTTTTTCGTTTTCATTTTAATTTATTTGAAATTTGTAGTCACCTGTGTTGACTGCTGATTATTTTCACCTGTGTGCCGCAGACCTGACTGCATCAAGACATCTTGGTTTTGTGCCAAAACTTGTAAAATCAAAGGACCATGCCGTTTAGGGCAGTAAAAACATCCTCTATACCCATATATCTAGTGAACAACCGGGCTGAAATTCTCCATAGATGAAATTAAGCACATTTTTTGAAGTATGACTCGAGGGTAGACTAAACCCATAAATCATACATTTAATGTTTATTTAGTGTACTATTTAGTGCTGCATTTGGACATTGTCTAAATGGAGATGAGGGACTATAAATATTTTAGACAGATCCTGATAATAAAATGCTATTACTTCAAGGTTATTACTGTATTCACCTTGCTTGTGCTCACCAATCGGCATACGTCTCATAACACAGTTTAATGAAACATCCTCACTTCAGTGGAAGGTTCTGGAATGGGATTAAATAAGAAACATAATATGTATTTCATATGTTTAATATATTAATAAGTATTATCAATATAACTAATAATATGTTCATTTTGACAGCCTTTCACTTGACAAACAATGTATCACACGTCAAGTATTCAGATTTAAAGGCCACATATTTTTTTCAACAAAAGGGCCATTCATTGACTAACAAAGAGGTCACACGTATTGCCTTGTCTGCTAATCCGTGGGGAGAAATATTGCCTTTATTCAATATTGATACCTCTGTCACACCACGACAAGGGCGATGTTATGTGTGGCAAGCATGCGCTGTGGCAGTAAGTTGGCATGGCAGAGTTAGTTAGCCATAAGGGGGCGGACTGACCCGGACACTGAGTGGCACTTGCCCACCATTACCTTGTCAGGAGCATATGTTCCTGTCCGCTCTACTGTCGGTACAGTCACTGCTTGAATTAAAGGAGGCTTGAGAGGTTTCTGGGAGATAGACATCGCAAGAATGGATGAAGACAAGTGGCGTCTAATGCTAGGCTTGTGTTGTTAAATTTAAAATTTGTTATTTTTTTGCCACTGGATCATGAAACATGAAACCTGCTGCTATAACCAAACACAAGGTACCTTGACGGCATGAAACTTGTGCCTACCCCATATAAAGTAATGTACTTTAAGAGGAACAAATCACTATAAATCACACAAATAAGTGACTTTGTTGAATCACAGTTCCTTGGGATTGGCTGAACAATATGGAAAAACAAACCATTGGTACAGACACAGATGAACAACTAGTGCAAAGTACGCCCCAAACCTATTTCCAAAGGCCATATTTTGAGATTTCAGGAGCTTCTCTGAATGTTGAGTGGTTCAGACTGGCACTGGGACACAGAAGTTGAGAGTAGCGAAAATGTATCGGACGCACCTGACTGAGTCAAACCCAGGGAATCATAATATCAGCCAACCCTAAAGTGGTCGACTCGAAACACACAGCACAAAAGTTTCAATTTTGGATCAGTTTAATTACAACCACACACTAGTACCAGTGTCTGTGAAATAATAGACCAGACTCCTGGGATTCTGAAACAGAAAGAGCATGGCTGATTTTACATAGTTTATAGTTGTAATTTATTCATACAATGTACATTCTTCTTTCTATGTGATATACATTGTTGTACATTAATGGTGGCTTGGTCTTAAATGTAAATAGATATAAAGTATGCATGTAATTTTGGAGTGGGATGAAGCATCATTATGTCACTAGACCTTCAGTATCTGCCACTTTAAAATGCCCCTAACTTCATCCCTTCAGTATCTGCCACTTTAAAGTGTCCCTCACTTCATCCCTTCTGGACCACTGGGCCTCCTTGGGTTTTGCTAGCAGCTGGCAACACAGGATCTTCGTCTCTATGGCAGGTGCAAAATGATTGTCCATATTTTCTAACATCTTTTCTTAATCCCCCCCAAGATGTTATTATTGATGCCTATCAAGTTTTGTTAAGGGCAGGGAAGGACAGGGAATTGAGTGATGTGCTGTATGCAAAATGTAAGTTATAGACAAAATATATGCGATCTGCACCGTTTGTTGAGATCAATCTGTGGTGACTTGGCTAACTTGATGAAGTTTGCAGGTTTGAATCCATCTTTTTTTTTTACTAACAAATAATCCAACACAAAAAAGCATAGTTGGATGAAGACATTGACAGAATTTAAATTAGTCAATGGTGAAGTGCATTGTCATTGGCAACTGTAGGGCTTCTATATGCGTAAGAGTTTATTGCTCATCATATTAAAAATAAATGAAAAGCTCCCAATTAATTGATAAGTTTGTCTTCCCTAATTAGTGTGTGTAGTGAGGCTTATAAAAGGAGCTGTAATTTTTGACATTGGCTGCAGGTATTCTCTGCAAACCTTTTGCAACTCAAGAACCTTGTCCTTGAGTTTTGGAGTAAAGTTTAAGTTTAGATTTTGGTCCAGGTTTTAGGCTGGATAATGATCTGTCCACCCTTCCCTTCCTGTGGCTTTAGACATATTAGATGTCTTATTTAAGGAGAATCCTGTATTTAATATTCACAAATGGTATAGGCACGCTTCTGTGTCGAAAAGCCACCACCATCAAAAAAACTGCCAAGAAATCAGAATGGGAAATGGAGAATCACAAATCCAGTACTTATGATGAAATTCCTGTGAAGCAGAAACATTGAAGATAATGTGCAGAAATCCAGACATTTGTGGTTTGCTAAAGAAAGAGTGTAGATCAAAGCCTGACCTGACACTTATACTATACATAGACTTTTTTGATGGAACTTTTATTTATTTTAAAACCCACCCATTGTTTTATGCTAAAGGACAAATTTGAGTATACTATGAGCCAATCCACTTGGCTGCAAATGTGGAATTCACTAAACTCTTTATGTTGTTGGAAGAAACCCCCAAAATGAGGTATTGATGAACATTGACTTGGTATCACTTTTTCATGCACAAGGTCTGCACAAGTATGGTTTTGATGTTATACTGTTGATAAATGATACATTATATGATTAAAACTGTAAAAGCCCAGGGCTATCTTCCATTTTCTGATGAGCCGGTATATGGTACAATCTCACAGATCACTGGAGATAGTCTAACGATGCACACAATTCTTACTTTTAATGTTCAATTCAGTAGTCGCCTTTGTTTGACTGAGACTGATTATCAAACAGTATACAGTGAGGGTGATCCTAAGGTGAGCCTTTGTGGAAAAGATATGTTTGAAATGCATTTCCAGCCAAGACAACCCACAGTTGAAATCACTATATGGTTTGGGAAAAAAAATCTACACTTAATTCATTGAAGTATTTCCATGTTTGCAATAACTATTAATTTGATATAACGCATTATCATCTTGAGGGAGTGGTCCAGTACGAGATCAAATAGCCTTTTGGACATCTCACACAACAGTTTATGTCAGAACAGGACTTTCAGTTTTTCCACCTTCTCTCACTCTATGTATGACAACATATTCAAAGCATTTAATTGTTGACCACCACAAACTATTTAAGGACTTGTATCCACAAAGATACTTGGCATCATTTTATGATCCTTTACCCATCTTCAAGAAGGAAAATTGGCCCCTTATTACATATATGGTGTATGAGGTTTGAAGCGATTATTAAGAACATTTCAAAAACATAACGAACGATCATCAGATGGCCATTGCTTATCCTTGGGAAATTGTCAAACAAAATTATATAAAATGTTATTTTGATATAAAATGAATATTTTTACAGTGTAGATAGGTTGATGTCTATTGGGAAGTTGGATGCATTTGTGTTCGATGTGGTCGAATGCGTCCGAGACCACCTACTGATGTGGTTTGAGAGATCCGATCACTATGGCTACATGTGTCTTGGCTACATTTGCACCTGGTATCCATTTTAGTGTTATACAATGAATATCCGAAAACACAAAACATGCCAGGTGTAAAAGGGGGTCTCTAAGTGTAACCTCAGTTGTTAGTGATGTCACACTTACAGGCCAGTCTGTTGGAAACTGCCCGTGAGGTACAGTGGGGCTGCTGTATGTTTAGGAATGTGTCTCCTTTGGATTCAGTTCAGTATTCTGCTCGGTCACAGAGCGTAGTAGAACACACATCACCCCCTTTGTTTGCCGGTGAACAGAAAGGGATGCTGTGGCTGTGTGCGATGGAGCGTGTGTGTGACACACAGGATCCGATGAGCATAGGCCCCCCCACACTCGCTCTGTGTCCCTGTGCTCCCCTCTGTACTCCTGCTCACTTATTTTATCACCATACATTTAATTTATTTGACGTTATATGTATATAATATAGATATTTTCAATATATTTTCAGTACAGTGTTTTCTTTTCGTGTTTTCACATCTTGTACTTACCATACCAATGCACCACAAGAAGTCCTGTGTATGTCATAGCTTGACAATAAAACTTTGAATTCTAATGTCCTTTGAAAGAAAAAAAAACAAGATAGTGGCTTTTAATTACATTGGTGTATGATGGGTTACAATCTTATAGACATTCAGCTGTCACATGACGCATCATTGTGAAATAACCACTTCTCTATGGAAGGGGATCCCGCAAAGCGTTGGCCCCCGATTGGTCAGGGTGATTTTGCGGAGGGGAGGGCACTGAGAAAGCTCGGGAAAAAGCCATTTTCCGGGACATTCCAGGGAATTAAAATAGCCGTATTCTTCTGTTAGACAACTTGAAGGCCATTAAAATGTCAAATTGGTGGAAGGTCCCTTTAATAAACACAGAAGAGGATTGGTTGGATTCAAACTGAAGATATCCAACTGTCCCTTCATTATCTGCACATAACTAGGTAAGGCAAGAAAGGAGTACTTTCTGTTCATAATTAGGAGGGATGTCCATTGACCTGTGTTATGGCTAGACTAAAATCATGTTCAGGAAGACAGATGATGCACACAAAGAATAAAAAGTTGTATCGTACCCTGTCATCTGTTTTGAAACATTATCGTGTGGTGTATTGTGCATCTATGTTTCCCAGGGTAACAAAAGAAACAAGGATAAAACAAGGATAAAACACTGCATATACAAGGTATTGCATGTTTGTATCTCCCTCTGGTTGAATGTAAAAGGTTGCCATAGCAACCCCACGGTATTCTAAATATGATCTAAATATTTGTCCCTTATTGGATCTTTAATCAAATTTTAATTAGCCATTTCCTCAATGAACTTCCTTATTAGTGCTCAAAACAAGTTTATCCGGTTCCTGTGCCATCTACCAAGAGTCTTATCCCCGCAGTTATTTCATTAGACTATAATCAAAATGCAATATCTAAACATAGGACCTATAAACGGCAGAGTTTTATTGATATTTGTATATAGTTATTTATATTATTAGATTTTAATATAATATGTCCATATTAGTATCTTCAACCTGTATTACAATAGTAATAATACAGGCTAATAATAATATAATACTATATATATATATATATATATATGTTGTTTTTTTTATGTGTGTGTTGTGTACACACATGCACAGCGTTACACTTGACAGCATGCACTCAACATCATGCACATCATGTGCATTGCATTGAAACAGCCACAAACCATTGTCACCTCCTACCCTGGACTTGGAACCAGTGGAAGACATGGTGGGGGCGAACAGGTGGTGCCTCCGTCAGCAGTAAGCTTCAATCATCTACCTCGCTTTACGCATTCTGCTCTCCATGCGCACACTCCGGGACACGATGGCAGCTAGCATTATGCAGAAAACCCGCTTATCTCTGGAGACAGAGTCGAGATGACTTACCTTGCCCTTCCAAAGGTCGCGCGGGTGGATTGCAGAACAACATGACATCTCAATGGAGCATGCACACAAACACACCACAACGCCCTGCTACCTACGAGAGCGGTAATGAATGTGAAGCTCCCGAGGCGTGTCATCAAATCAATGTCCAATAGTCACATGACATCGAGATGAGACACAAATATGTGTCAGAAGAGGCAGATTTCTTTGTCTTGCCTGATCCTCCGTCTCTCCCTCTCGCGCACACACATACTGTACACATACGACACACGCACGCACACACCCTACAAATGCAACACACACCTGCTCCCTTTCCTTTTTAACGACGAAAGTAATTGGCAGCGGCATCATTAGCCGTCCGCACGTCGCTAAGCCCTAGCAGACGGCAGAGGAAAAGTCAAACGGTCCCTCGGAAGCCTGCGCTCCACCAAAATGTCACCCTGTCAAAGCAATTAAACTCAGCGGAGGTGATCTTATCAATGAAGGATTTGCCAAGTAAACAAGACTCTCAGCACACACACACACGCACACACAGGGCGATCGATCCCATGCCTGTTTTCCTTAAGAATTAATTAAATTAGATAATGTTTCACAATGACTTCATTCTTTTGCCCAGCAAGAGATGCAATACTATTTATTTAGTAGGCTGAGAGAGGGCCAACAACAACAACAAAGGCAAGGAGAATGATGGTACAAAATATGGTATAAAGTAGTATTATAAAGTAGTAATATGGTATAAAGGTAGTTTTTTCACAAATAATTTGACAAAGCAAGGTCCAAAACATTTCACAGAAATGGATAGCCCTCTATCGGAAGTCCCGCCTTCTCTCTCGCCACTAAACCCATGTAACTGAAATGGATACAGCATGTCCGGAAGTCCCACCTTCTCTCTTGCCACTAAACCCATGTAACTGAAATGGATATAGCATGCCCGGAAGTCCCGCCTTCTCTCTTGCCACTAAACCCATGTAACTGAAACGGATATCACTCCCTCTGAAGCATGCCCGAAAGTCCC
>OMKP01080348.1:0-10088 GCA_900302375.1 Bathygadus melanobranchus
CGTGAGTGAGGGAGATGGATGAGTGGGAGGGAGAGAGACAGACAGAGAGAGCAGGAGAGATACAGAGAATGTGTGAGAGTGGGAGGGAGAGAGGGGGGAGAGAGAGAGAGGGAGAGAGACAGAGAGAGAGACAGAGAGAGAGAGAGAGAGAGAGAGAGAGAGAGAGAGAGAGAGAGAAAAACGGTTAAAACTTTCAACTCCGGTCCCGTTTTGTCAACCCACTTATTCAGAATTGGGGAGCCATAAAAGTCGTTTTACGTGACTAAACTTGCATGTCAATTTTTAGCACGTGGCGGAAAAATAACAGTGCTGTTCATGACCACAGACCAAGTGTCTGGTCGTGTTTTTATATTAAGCTCTTTAGCGAGGAATGTCCGCTGAATTATTTGCGGCGACGTGAATGACATCACAGCGTTCGCAACACCGCAGTTTTGAAACGCTGCAGACTAGAATTACGGATTTAGCAGCTCCACCCCCTAACCCCCAATATGAACCAAAGACATTTCCTGCTCCCTTTAGTTTCCCCCGCGTTGATTTAAACATGAATCACGCCATCGCAATTGGCTTTCACTCCGGCCCTCGGTACCCACGGACAGGTCTGCTACGCCTGACCGGCCTGCTCTGTTGACACGTTACAGCGGTTGGTTAGAGAGTGAACACACTAGGACAGCAACAGGTATCACCATTATTAAAGAAGAAGAGGAGCCGTTGCGTAATCAGGGAGGTTGTGTGCGCGTACGTGCGTGTTTAAAAAAAACCAGATAGTCCACGACCTGCTTGAACCTGCACATACCGGAGGGCTGCCAACCCAAATACGTACCGACGACACCGAAAACAGAATGAATGCAACACTCTCCCAGGTTAACATAACGCACGTGCCATGTTGTTCAGATAGTGCCAGATAGACCTTCTCCCGCTGTTGTTGTATCTTAGCACTAGAGGATGCCTCATGCACCATAATAGACGTATAAGATACCAACGTGCCACGCAACACTACGCCACACTAGACTAGTCCCTACACTAGACTACCCCACACTAGACTAGTCCCTACACTAGACACTACCCCACACTAGACTAGTCCCTACACTAGACACTACCCCACACTAGACTAGTCCCTACACTAGACTACCCCACACTAGACTAGTCCCCACACTAGACACTACCCCACACTAGACTAGTCCCTACACTAGACACTACCCCACACTAGACTAGTCCCTACACTAGACTACCCCACACTAGACTAGTCCCTACACTAGACACTACCCCACACTAGACTAGTCCCTACACTAGACTACCCTACACTAGACACTACCCCACACTAGACTAGTCCCTACACTAGACTACCCTACACTAGACACTACCCCACACTAGACTAGTCCCTACACTAGACTACCCCACACTAGACTAGTCCCTACACTAGACTAGTCCCTACACTAGACTACCCTACACTAGACACTACCCCACACTAGACTAGTCCCTACACTAGACTACCCTACACTAGACACTACCCCACACTAGACTAGTCCCTACACTAGCACTACCCCACACTAGACTAGTCCCTACACTAGACTACCCTACACTAGACACTACCCCACACTAGAGACTAGTCCCTACCCTGCACTAGACTACCCCACACTAGAGACTAGTCCCTACCCAGCACTAGACTACCCCACACTAGAGACTAGTCCCTACCCAGCACTAGACTACCCTACACTAGACACTACCCCACACTAGAGACTAGTCCCTACCCTGCACTAGACTACCCCACACTAGAGACTAGTCCCTACCCAGCACTAGACACCACCCTACACCAGACTCGACTACCCTACACCAGACTACCCCCCACACGATTTAGTTGGAAGATTAGCTCCAAAAAATATGCCAGCACACCCGTTGGTATAATTAAGATTGTGACATCATCTGAAGGCAGTGAATATCCGACAATGAGCGAGTTTAGCATATTCCAAGGACCAAATACTACAACAATAACTACACATCCAACAACTAGGTGAGAATTCACACATACACACTGTTGTAACTTGTCACGCACACACACACCTCTTATCAACCATGGAGCTGCACTACTTTCACTACCCTATCCACAGGCAACAAACAAGTGTGCCTACGTACACACCCACATGTTCAAACAACACACACACACACACACACACAAACAAGCACAAGTGCACACACGCACAATTCCCTGGACGCCTTGCCTTCATTCTCGTAGACAGAACCTATTTGGGTGAGCGCATGAAGCGCCGTGGTGCAGACTACAGACATGCAGAAACCGAAGCAGGTCACGCGATTGGCCAATCGTCTCTGAGGCCTGTGAACTGGTTCACGTGCGGATCCGTTGGTCATTAATTAATTGAGTTCTAGCGCGAGACGCTAACCGCCGAAACGAGAGAGGCTCGGCCGCTACACTAATCGCTACTACCGACGTGATGGCATGACGTTATGGCAACAGAGGGCGTCGTTATTAGCTTCATTCACACAGGAAATACGGTGACATCAGCAGTTGGCGGAATCTCTGCGTTGTAAACGGTCGCTGCTCGAGGAAGCGACGGTGACACCAACAACATCTGTCATCCAACGGACACGTGCACTCGAGCACTCTGTGCCCGGCTGGGATGTTTGAGTGACAGGGGGAGATCTGCGCGCGTCGACTGGCGGTTGACTCTCTCTCTCTTTACATAATCACAATGGGAGCCTGCGTGTCCTACGGCGCCATGCTTGGAATTCCCTTCGGCGGGACTGTCGGCACGGTGGCGCGCGTTGTTGTTCTAGTGTCGAAACACAAGGAGGGTGGAAACCGTGGCATTTGGCGCTCTGTGTGTGTGTGTACACTACTTTATGCTGAGAGGTCCATTGTAACAATATTGATGTCACTACTATCCACCAATAAAAAAAACTAAGTAGTATTAAATGTGCTAACCCCTGCCTCGCCTTTCTGATTGTTGTAGTCTTATAGCTACTCTGCACTGTCAGATCCTTGGCTGTGCAGCACATGGACAGCTTTGCATCCGTTGATTGTTGTCAGCCTCATTTGTAACACGCTTTGGACAACAGCGTCTGCTAAATGACCAAATGTTAAACGTCTAGCCAGGGGGCTGCGCGACAAATATCTTCTGCTGTATTACTGTGTTTTTTTCTGCCCTGGTCTTGAGTCAACAAACACTTTAAAAAAAAAAAAAAAAGGGAAGACAAACAGTGTGTGAGGAAAGGCTGGTCTAACAGGAATGGCCAAAAGTAATAGAGTACTCTGTGTACGATAGCGACCACCTACACAAGCAGCATAATTTCTTATGTTACATAAGATTTCGCTCTTCTGAATCGTGCACGTTTAGAATTCACACTGGGCCCTAAGCTAAATCGCACGTCCCTCCCTATGTGCCGTATCGACTGGCCTCTGCCAGGTTCATTTTGCAATTTGAGGGGTTTTCAATTGAGTTTTAGAGAAGAAGGATGGCACATTTCAGTGACATTTTACAAAAGAAAAGGCAGCTTAAAACTTAACAGCCCTGACAATATACTTCACATGACCGAGCGGCTAAAAGATTTGAATCATTTGTTGGCAAACAATTGCACAATTAATCCCTGAAAAGATCAAGATTACCCAACCATACAATACAAAAATAACTCCTCCTTGACATGGCTGTGTGTTGCAACGGGCATGTCTTCACAAGCACAAGCAATGTAGTGACACGTTTCCAAAGAGGCCAGGATTTCCTCCGAATCTACATTTTGAGGTCAAAATGCAGAGGCAAAATCGGCGGGGTTGTTCTTAACCAAATGTGCGACCACAATAGGAAAGTCAAGCCTGTTGGTTGGTAATAAAAGCTAAACTCATTTAGGGATAGAATTTAGAGGTAGTAGGGATAGTATTTCAGAGTAGCACACTACCGAGCAGACATTAGCGGTGTTGCACTTCACTAGCTAGTTATGAGCTCAAAGGGTGGCGCTGCGTATTTATATATTAATTTGAATATCTCGTTTTGAATGTGGTCAGTTGGTTCTTGGTGCACAGCGCGCTACAGTGAAAGCCTAACACACACACGTGTTCATCTTGTTTCCTGCTTTTGCCAAACCGTTAATTGATTGGGTTTTCACCTTCAAATGTTGCTCACTTCCCTAATCTACTCCTCCATGCCTCGCAAGCTTTCCCATATGGCACGGGGCGCTTCTAAAACTGAAGTCAGAGTTTCCTCGCAGCAGCACTGTATCAAGCAACACTTCCACAGATGCCGTTGTCAGTTGGCCATCGAGTAAAGTGAGTGTTTACTGGTTAGTCACTTTGTCATGCACCCCCAACAAGTCTGATATTAAATAATTGTACCATTTGGCAGATGCTTTTATCCAAAGCAGTGAATTCAGATACATGTCATTAAGATGCAAGGGCTTAGGGCATTTTGCCCAAGGGTGCCTACAGGTACTGGGTGCCTCGAACCCAGTGCCTCTTGACTGGAAGTCCAACACCACTACACTAACATGCCTGTCTTCAACTAAAAACAACTACAAATAATACATGAATCGCAAGGAGGCTTACACAACCAATTTACCAACACTTCTAGTAGGACCTCCTCGCAATGTCCCTGGTGCATAAATTATGAACGAGGGCAGAATCGCTACACACAAACCCACTGACTGCAAATGGTAGGCCTGATTCAATTACTAATCAGTAAATAAGCACAACACAAAGGAGGAATAGAATCATAGCCCACTCTCTACAGGATGCGTACAGGGAGTGCTAGGGCGTTCCACTGAATTCTGTCCTGTTGGAATGACCTGGGTTTTCTATACAGTGGTGGCGGCAACACCCCAGAGTTTAGTAGGATTATGTGTGAAAACACATCACTTTTATCTCTTCTCCTTCCTGGGTTGGATTACACCTGAATTTAGGCATGACAATGGGATTGGCATGTTGTTATCAATCATTCAAATGTATCAAACAATAAATACATTACACACTCCTACAGTCAAATATTGACTTCCCTTATATTCATCGTGTGCTGCGCTCTATCTGCTATATCCATTTGCATACAGTACTTGATACAATATTATATCGCGTTCCTGCCAATAGTTTAATATCACACTACTGGATGAAGACAGCCCGGGTTTGCGCGCCTTGTTCGCGCTACGGCTGGAGAAGGAGAGAGTTCTCTTATCTGTCTGGCAATCTTTTAAGACGGCAGGTTTTAATGGTGTCCGGCAGCTTTGCTCTTCTAAGCCTTCCTAACCCAATCAAATGCACAGTAAAGCCCACAGACACACCTTGGACAACTAGTGCACATTCATCCGTTCCATAGTCGAACCCCACCTCATGCACCCAAAAGCACACTAGTTTGAAAGTAGGCAGGCAGGTACAGCCTCTCTCTCCCTCACGTCCAGCCGTGCACACTGCGGCACTGGCTGCATTAGTATGTCGTCCATTGACAACCAAGACACATTATTTAGCTGCTTGACACTACCCCCGTGTGTGTGTGAGTGTGTGAGAGACAACGGAGTCTTGTGTTTAAGAAAAGCTGTCACCGCACGGTGGCTGTTTAATGAAACGACCCGCAAATGTTTGCACTGTATGTGGCTGACATTTGGCACTCAACGACACTTTAGCTCCCCTGCTAGGTTATTAGCTCCCGGATTGATTAATTTACATAACCTCGACACATCTCTCTTCACCTCCCCTCCCCGGAAAGAGAGCACATAAATATATATGTATAGTGCACAAAAGCATGGTTTACATGAATCGCCTTGTTCATTTGGAGGTGTTAAAGTAAAAGTATCCGGCTCTCGTTGATCAACTTGGTGTAGGAATCGCGTTATACTTGAGTTGCGGTTAACTTCCTGTACCAATAGAGAAAAAATGACTATTGAAACACGTATATATTCACATACCTTTAATGGGTCTTTCAACCGTTGACAGTTTGTTTTGGTCTTTCGCCGACATGCTCCTCTCTTCTGGACAAACGCACACCTGAAAATGGGTTTCAAAATCCCTAACTTGACGAGATATCCTTATTAGCTAGCTAGCGAGCTAGCCTAGCAGTGCTAGCTAGCCGAGTGTGTGTGAGTGTGTGAGAGAGTGTGTTAGCACCTCGGGTATCCCTCCTGCGACAGGACCAGCAGACCTGATAATACAGTAAAGCTTGGATCCGGCTTACAGTTTAAAACCTAACCTAAGGGGGGGAAAGGGGAAACGGGTCTATCTCCTCGACCTGCCAAAATAAGAGCTCTCTTGTCTTCTTTCTGTGTCTCTAACGATGCAGTAATTGCAACAAAAAAAACTGCTGTCAATTTCTCTCACAGAGGATGGATCGACTAGTCCAGGAAACGACTGGCTCCCTTCAGGTTCTCAAAACGGGCGTCAGGTCATGTCTTGGTTTCATCCCCTTTAGTCTTTGGACGGAGTGCATCTGTTGCAGCAGCAGGCCGTGTTGTGGAGGGGGAGGTGGGGAGGGGGGAGCTTTGGTTTGCTTTTTGGTCGTGATCCGACGCGTCGTCCAGACTTCTCTTCTACTGTCGGATTACAATAATCCACCTCAAGAGGATTTCCTCCTACAACATGGCTGTGTGCGCCCAACGCACAGCGCTGTGGGTAGTGTAGTAGTAAGGGGTTGTCGATGCTGTCAAAGTCTCCCGCGGTGCTCATTCACAATTTGCCTTCCTTTATTACTCGCCTTGAGGATATAAAAATGAATAACAGTAGACCTATTACTACTACTACTACTACTACTACTACTACTACTACCACTACTACTACCGACGCTACAATTAACACAATACCAACTACTGCCACTAACTACCGCCTATCATTAATACATAATTGTGGATATTATATACATATATTATATGGCAATATTCGTAATTGTATGACATTATACAAGGTATAATGCATTTAAGTAGCTCGTTTTGACTGGAATAAAGGAGTCTATTAACCTTTTTCATGGGGACAAATTACCTTAACTATTCTTCAAGCAAACCGCAATTAAGACCTGAATAAACTATCCGTAGTAGGCTAGTACACATTCAACAAAATCAAAGTAAAAAACATGCCTAAAATAACTGTTGTGCAGATCCGTTTTTATATGCTTCTTATTTGCTTTGTTCTAAAGCGACACCCAGAGGCAATTTGCTCATTAGCGACTATATGCAATTACAAGCCATGTGTCACACACACACAGAGGCAAATAATCACATTATGTAACATCACATACACATAACATTATTGAAGCAATCTACTGTTTCAGTAATGCTATTTGCTATGCTTGTGTTGTTGTTTTTTAAAGGATATAAATGCAATAGGCCTATAGATGAAACACTGCCCCATTATCTACCCTTATTTAATGGACTGTACACAGATCGCCTGTTGCAGTAGGCCTAGGTTTAATCTTATGAATGTAGACACAGGCCTATATCTATAGATTAAAGGGCTCGAACCCCCTTAATTGGGTTTACATTATGAGTTGCCCGTGTGGGCCTAGCCACATTACATCGACAAATGTACTTATTGTAAGTCGCTTTGGGCAAAAGCGTCTGCCAAATGCCCTAAATCTAAAATGTACAATAGATTCAGTTCACAGTGTCAACGATTAGCCTATAAGAATAGGCAACACTAACGGATCGTCGGTGAAGTAAACGCTCATTGTGTTACAAACCCCATATCCAAAACAGAACAACAACACGACCTTGTGGCCATTAAAGGATAGTACTCGATTGATTTTATGTGGCCAAAATAGGCCTAGAAACTGGCCTAAAGACTTTTCCACTGACCTCAACGGCAGTGAAAATCAGGCAAAGTATCTTGAACTGAACATTGATTTGCTTTCCTATCCAGTCACACTAAACGGGTTTTCCTTTGTGTTTTGATCTATTCTTCATCTCTACCCGATTAACTCGTGAACTCATGTCAATTTTTTATATTTCATGAGTAGAACAGTTCAGACCATGTTTTTTTAAAATAATTATTTTTTATTTATTTACATGTTTATTTCTTTGGACAAAGTCAAGTCTTTACAAATAAGATAATTTGTTTGTATACTCCATATCACAGTGAATGACTTAATGTGGATCTCAAAACGCTATGGAAAAACTCCCCAGTGGGAACAGGACCAAGACTTTATAAGGCCCACACATAACAGGTCCCTCCCTTCAGGGATGGTTAGGAGTTAAATAGAGAAAGACAGACAACAGCAAACAACTACAATGAGTTAGGAATATAAAATATAAGTATGAAGACAAAATGTAACGTTCAAAAATGTTTCAGCAATAAAACTGTCATTGACTTCCATTAAGCTGAATAGCAGTTGCTATCGCTCCAGTGAAAAAATAGTCTAACACTTGTTTTACTTATCATCAGCTGTCCGGTCTCCGGTGAATCCCGGGTCTCCCGAGTACCGTTTTGCCAAACGACTTCACCATGTAAGGATAACTTCTGCCGGACTGGGGGGTCCCAATTGCAACCCCCCAGACCCTGTTTCACCGATCTAGCATGATCACATGGCCAAGTCCATCTCCACAGCTGTTGTATTTAAGACGTCTGCCGTCTGAGCGCTCGGCGCACTCACCGGAGCAGCGGCACCACCAACAGGACGAGCAAATGGTACGTATCTACATCGTAAATTAAAATTGTACGTTTAAGATACATAGTTTACTCCACTATCCTATCACATTGACGTGTTTTTGTTTTTAATCACGCCGATTGGAACGATTCCCATCATCACTTCATTTAGGCGAGCAGAAAGACCAAGAAGAAGGAGGGTGGCGCCAAGAGAGCCCAAAGAGCCTCTTCTAACGTCTTCTCCATGTTCGAACAAACTCAGATCCAGGAGTTTAAAGAGGTGACGCCATGCTTACAGAGTCAAGATGTCAAGATGTGCAGGCCTGTGTCTTGTGTCTTGTGGGGGAGGTTGATTATTTCACTACCTCGTGGTGTTGTTCTCTCAGGCTTTTACGCTCATTGACCAAAACAGGGATGGATTCATCGATAAGGAAGACCTTAAGGACACATATGCATCTTTGGGTTCGTATTCTACTTTCTTTTTAATAAATTAACTGAATTAACTATATAAAGTACTTTCCTCACCTATAAAAAGTCACGCTTTAAAGGGGGTCTTAACAAAAAAAACATAATACATTTAAAAACACATTTGTCCCATGTATTTTATTTTACTGAACAAAAAATATATTTTTGGAGGACAACTTAAAAAAAGTAAACTTTCGCTTTTGTGTAGGAAAGCTGAACGTGAAGGACATGGAACTCGAGGATATGTTAAAAGAAGCCACCGGCCCCATCAACTTCACAATGTTCCTCACACTGTTTGGAGAGAAGCTGCACGGTAACATGCGATAGTTTTAGTATAAACCTAGAATATATTAGCCTGACTTACATGTGGTATATATATACATGCATGTAACAGTTCTGGCTTCATTATTCCTTGAACGGTGTTGGGCTCTCATGCTGTAACGTGTGTATTATTACTAATGTGTAGGCACTGATCCGGAAGACACCATCTTAAACGCCTTCAAAATGTTCGATCCTGATGCCAAAGGCTTCATACACAAGAATGAGTAAGTGGTCCCATTCCCTTCAAACAAAGTGTACTTCAATTAAATACATATAATTACACTGAACAAAAATATAAACGCAACACTTTTGTTTTTGCTCCAATTTTTCATGAGTTGAAATCAAAGAAGACTTTTTCTATGTACACAAAAGGCCTATTTCTCTCAAATTTTGTTCACAAATTTGTTTAAATCTGTGTTAGTGAGCACTTCTCCTTTGCCGAGATAATCCATCCACCTGACAGGTGTGGCAGATCAAGATGCTGATTAGACAGCATGATTATTACACAGGTGTGCCTTAGGCTGGTCACAATAAAAGGCCACTCTAAAATGTGCAGTTTTATTACACAGCACAATGCCACAGATGTCGCAAGTTTTGAGGGAGCGTGCAATTGGAATGCTGACTGCAGGAATGTCCACCAGAGCTCTTGCCCGTGAATTGAATGTTCATTTCTCTACCATAAGCCGTCTCCAAATTTGATTCAGAGAATTTGGCAGTACATCCAACCGGCCTCACAACCGCAGAC
>OMKP01080349.1:0-12907 GCA_900302375.1 Bathygadus melanobranchus
GTCCAGTACAAATTGACAATTTATGTAAATACGGAAAGAAAGTGAATTTCCAGCCAGTTGGAGGGTTGATTATTGTCAACAATTAGCATGTGTAGCATCTTATCCTGGCTACCTGCTGTTGTACAGTAAGGAGCCAACCTAGCAATTGTAAGCTTGTAAACTTGTTCTATTGACCTGGCAACCAGGAATGCTTGTAACTTGTTCTGTTTTAATTGCACTATACCTTCAGCGATATATTGTTGCCTCCCTCTTTCGACAAATGTGTTACTTTTTGTAACTCGCTTTGGATAAAAGTGTCTGCCAAATGCTCTAAATGTAAATGTCTAAATGTAGATGAGCAGAATCCAGTTTAAAGGGGTGTAAGTTGCAGGCATTAGCTCCCCTCTGAGGCCTTCTGGGGCAGTGTCGACAGATTACCGGGATAGTAAAAACCGGGGAACTGGAGACTGGTTTCAGTGGGGTGCGTGGAGTATTATTTGACAGTCAGTGGGTTGGAGACTCCTTACAGGAGTGCAAGGTCAGTTCAATGTTTGCAGATAAAAGACGTGAGCCTAGCTGGGAAGGATGGAGGCCATCTGATGTAAAAAGCTGAGGCCGATTTAAAAAGGCAGTAAAATTGTCAACAAAGGGGATGTCTCTGTTCCTGCAGTAGCCCTTTAACCCGATGTGGAGTTGGCGTGTACGACTAAACTTTGCGTCACCAAAACTTGGGATTGGGCCGGACATAATGACCTGCTTCCCGGTGACCCACCCACAGCTGCAGAGCTGTAGGTGTAATGTCCATAACACAGGCACCTGGGCAGCAGAAAGTCCGGCCACCGCCACGTGCCGGGCCATGGAGGTACCGACAACAAGCACCGAGGGAGGGCGTTGCGTCTGGGTGTGCACTCCTGACCACCTGGGGGGTAGGACCCGGGCTGTGGCAGGTGAGGCGCGATCCGTGGCAGTGGAGGAGCCACCAGCCGGCTCGGGAGCGCCGTCCCAGGCTGAAGTTGGATGTTGGTCACGCTGGAGCACCACTGGGGAGCGTGGTCCAACCCCGCTGTCCAGGGCCTGGAATTTATTGCTCAGCTGAAGAGTGTTGGATGCGTTTGGCTGGAGGGAGCGTTTGGCCCGGCCCTTGCTGCTCCTGACCAGGACCCATGGCTGCGGATTGCAGGGAGTGGAGCAGGCTTGGATCTTGGGAAGAGTGGTGTCGTTGTGCGTGACAGCACCTGAGCACTCGGTGGGTGGATCGGCGCAGCAGGTGGAGTTCACCACGGAGAGATGTTTGGCCTGAGTGGCGGCTACGGTCGAAATGCCAAGGATTAACTTGTCCTTCTTTATAAGATCATGTTTCAGCCGTCTGATGTTGTCCTGTAGTAAAAGGTAAGCCGGCTGACACAGTATGCATATAGCCATAGTGATGCGTCAGGTGCCTGCTAGCAATAGCAACCGGTTAAAAACAAACAAACCGTCTAAAAACAAACAAGCAGTGTAAAGTTGACTCAAATTCTCCACTGTGGTCAAAGTAAGTCAACTCCAACCATTCTTGTTCTGCTCTGAGTAGCGCTTCACTGAAAATAAATAAATGCAGACTTGAGATGCAAAAGACGATATTAATACAACAAAACACAGACAAAACTAAATCTCAATGCAACTCGATTGACTCGATTGCACTCGACTCGAATCATTTACCATTTAACATGCTGTTCGGTCACTTTCCTTCCCTCTCCTGCTGAATGGATATTTCCTTTGGCTGCAAATTGCATTTGTTGTGTGGTTAATCAATAGGCCTGGAAGATATATATAACATACCTATGTAATGTCTACCAGCCTATATTTAAAAAATAATTATAAGCTAATGTATAACCTTTTCAGGGGCGTTATTGAAATATTTTGGAGCAACTTCCTCTGCACCAGGACCTTTTGAAAGAAGCTTTTCAAAGCTTAAACTGACAAAGACATACCTGCGATCATCTCAAGCACAAGATCGCCTCACTGGACTTGCCATTAGTGTAAAAAATGAAGTTGGCAGGCAGGCGTCTTACGATGACGTCATTGACATTGATGGATAGCTATAGTTTCTACAGTAGCCTATAGCTGTTGTTTTGTACAATAGTTAACCCTTTTGTAGTGTTCACTTTAGTTATTTTGAATATTTTGCACCCTTATATTGATTGTTCATCGCGATTTATTTATTTATTCATGTATTTATTTGTTTTTATTTATGTTCATTTGTCATTGTCTTTACTGATAGGGTTAGACCTTGTTATGTGCAAGTTTGTTGCTTTTATAGTTTAGTTTACTTTAAGTATCGTATAGTATAGTTTACATTTTTAGTATAGTATTTGTATCATGTATTATTTTGAATACTTTGCAATTGTTAATTGTTTAACTTCTCAAATTTTTATATATTTTGTAATATACATTGGTTTCAAATAAAGTAAGGTTTGGTGGTTGCGCTGGGAGTGTTTTGGGTCCAGAAACAAAATCTTGTTATATATAATCTTATATAATCTCTCTCTCTGCAGCTGGTTGCATTGTTTCCTGTCCCCAATTCAAAAGTCAGGGTTTACAGGTCACCATCCAATAGCTGGAAAATAGGGTCACCACAAGACCTGGCGCGTGCCAGGGTCACGGCAGGTCAAAGGTCAAACTAAGACAGGCTAATCCCTGTGCGCCACAGGGCTAGCATGTTACGAGGCCACACAGCTCTTCTCAGCGTTTTACTGTTCTGATGGCAGTGACACCACATTCAACACGCGACCCCGTGTGACCCACTACCCCCACGTGACCCTAGGCACTGAGGAACATAGACCTTGATCTATGTCACACCTTCTCCTCCCACCCACAGGGAACCAACATGACCTGGTCTTCACAAGGTCATGTGCTACCTCCGCACTCTCTGTTACCTCCTCCCTGTGTCTGACCACCACTTTGTTGCCTTCTCCCACCCCCAGAAGTCCTCCACCTCCCCCACTCCTACTCACATTGTCACCTCCCGTCGGAACCTGAAATCTCTCTCCCTCTCCTCTCTCTTCAACTGAAGAAGGTGAAGGACATCACCTCCTCTTTTACCCCTGCTGCTATCCTCCCTCCCCCAACACCCACCTCTGCTAGCCTTACCTGCTTTACCCCTTTCTCCTCTGAAGATATCCACTGACGAGTTAAGCCTAACCACCCCGCCACCTGGCCCCTTGACCCGATCCCCTCCTCCCTTCTCCAAGTCATCTCGAGTGACATCCTGCCGTTCCTCACCACCCTAATCAACACCTCCTTCACTTCAGGCCTGGTTCCAACTACCTTGCCAGAATCAAGTCGCTCCTTAAGAAACCCACCCTTCACACTGCTGACATTTGAAACTACAGATCTCTTCTTTCATTTATTTCAAAAACTCTAGAACATGCCATCTCTAACCAACTGTCCTCCTATCCCTCCTAAACAATCTGCTTGACCCCCATCAGTCAGGCTTCAAGGCTGCACACTCCACTGAGATGGCCCTGCTCGGAGTTCCTCCACACCGCCAGAGCCTTGTCCCTCTCATGGGCCGCTCATTCTCCTTGACTTATCTGCTGCGTTTGACACAGTGAACCACCAGCTCCTCCTCTCCACTCTTGCTGAACTCAGCATTGCTGGATTTGTGCAATCCTGGTTCACTTCCTACCTGACAGATTGCACCTATCTGGTCACCTATCTGGTCACATGAAACGGCTCCCTGTCCAGACCCTGCCCTCTTGACACCGGAGTTCCCCAAGGCTCAGTCCTAGAACCACTTCTGTTCCCACTTACTCGAACAGGGCTTGAATCCCACCCCCTCTTTTTTTTGGTTTGTACGTCCCAGCACTTACTTAGTACTTGGCATTGTGTAGCATCGTATCCTGGCTACCTTGGGGTCAACTTAGCAATTATGAGCTTGAAACTTGTTCTATTAACCTAACAATCATGAGTGCTTGAAACTTGTTCTATTCAAATCTTACTGTACCGTCGGCGATATATTGTTGTTTCACTCTTTCGACAAATGTAGTTATTGTAAGTCGCTTTAAAAAAAGTGTGTGCCAAATGCCCTGAATGTAAATGTTAATATGTGGATTGCATTTATATAGCGCTTTTATCCAAAGCGCTTTGCATTGCCTCACATTCACCCATTCATACACCGACGGCGGTGTCAACCATGCAAGGCAACAACCAGCTCGTCGGGAGCAGTTAGGGTCAGGTGTCTTGCTCAGGGACACCTCGACATGTAGTGGGTGTCATGGTGCCTGGGTGATTCCTGAGCTTCACAGACATCTCATTCAGCCCTCGCCCCTCACCCGACGCCAAACACTCCATGTTCCGAGTTCTCCTCTCAGACTCCTCTCTCTCTCTCTGAACCTCATAAAACAGGAATTCCCACTTTAAAAACTCACGGTCGAGACTGCTGATTCATTATAATGTTCCCTCTCTTCTCTCCCTGTCGTCTCTCACCTTTCCCCCAGTCTGCCATCTGCTGATTTAGATGGGAGATTAACTGCATTCATACATACATACGTATTCATCCACATATTTACACACACACACACACACACACACACACACACACACAGTAATAGACGTTCTCACTTCTCTCTCGCGAGATGAGAACGCACACGGATGAGGTTAGGCCAAATATGTTGGTTTAGCACTAAGCTGTGATTAGCCGGGCGGGAACAACACCCCAAAGGAATGCGAGGAATTCACCAAAACACGGTTTAGCTCATCCCTGGCCGCTTATTGTCTCTCTGCTTGAGAGAAAAACATTTTTCTGTAATATTATATATAATATAGGCCTACATTTTGTCTTTTTTTTCATGGCAATGTAAATGTAGGTTTCCCTTGCCAATAAATACATAAATTAATTGAATTGAGAGGGGAAGAGAGAGAGAGAGAGAGAGAGTGTATGCGTATGTATGTACTGTATGTATGTATGTGTCTTGTGTGAGTTAGTGACTGAGTGAGGGAGAGAGACACACATAATGCGGCTATCATACGATGTAATATAACAGTAACCTAATATTGATAACACCTTCAAATAAATAACAGACTGCTTCATTGAAACTGCAAAGCCATTACCAGTCAAATGGAATAAAAAAAGAATAAATGCATGCCTATGCCTTGCCCATGTCCACTTAAAGCATTGTTCCAATTCCAACATTTAATTTGTCCATTTTTATTCTTTAATAGACAGCTTGTCATTATTCTTTTTTTCCTATTTGACTGTGTATTTTAACTCTTTGGGAACACTGCCACCGAGTGTTCGCTGTAGAGAATAACTATTGTTACATACATAGCTATGGTCGTATATTTGTGTTTGGATTTGTTATAACATGTTTGTGAGGGGGGCGTGGCTTGGTGTCGACTAGCTAAATGAGGGAGGCGGGGCGGCTAATTCCCGGGACTGGTGCAGCTGTGAGCATAATTGTAGAAAAGAATGACTATTTATAGTGACGTGTCTTTTGCTCTCCCCACAGTGAGGCTGGGTCCAAGGCAGGTGACTGAGCCAGGTCAGCCAGTGGAACTATTAGATCGTGCACGAATGCGATCTCTCCGGGGATATCGCTGCACGATCGTTGTATATGAGCTTATTATTGTATATGGACTCATTGGAAATGAACATTTGACAAGTCTGCGGTGCACGGCATCGGACTGAGACGAGTAAGCGCAATAAACGGTTCAGCATCCCAGTGTGTCCGGACTTCTTTGGGGGGTAAAGACCTGTTGTGTGGCGGGGGAATTTCTACATATTGGCACCTGAACAGGGACCTCCAAGAGAAGAACAGGACTGGACGAATGGAAGGGCAGGCACGGGAAAGAGTAGCGGAGTTGCCGCTTGTGGCGGCACTCCGATTACTTTGCCAGTCTTAGGATCGCCAGATCCAGGCACAGCACAGCTAGACACAGGCTATTCTGGATCTGGCCACCCACCAGGCGGAGGACCGAGCACTGACCCGAGAGCTAATGCGGTGAGTGGGGGTCCTTTTGGGGGAGAGTGGGGCAGAGGGGGCCGGGGCAGTGCCTGAATTCCGTCAGCCCCTGAACATCACTCTCCCCAAGATGTCAGCAGGGGATGAGGTGGAGGCCTACCTTCGGATGTATGAGGAGACGGCGGGGGCTTGCGTGTGGCCCCAGAGCCAACGGGCGGCCCAATCCTCCTACCTGGAGCTGTGGAGGGCACTGATCGACCAGCTGGGACTCACCCCCGAGGGTCAGAGGCAGCGGTTCTGGGAGCTACGGTGGGAGGGCAGCCGCTTGTTTACGTTCGCACATCGGCTGCTGGATGCCATGGGTCGGTGGCTGCTCCCGGAGGAGCGAACCCAGCAGCAAATCGTAGAGGACGTGGTACTGGAGGGGCTCCTCTGGGGGCTTCCCCCCACAACATCGGAATGGGTCTCCTGCCACCGGCCCACCACCCTCGCGGCGGCCATGACCCTGACGGAGGATCACCTGTCCCTCCCGCCACGGGTCCGGGAGCATCAAGCCAGGGGCTTGGGCCCAGGGCCCCGTCCGATTCCCCCTCCTCGTCGGGCAGCGGTTCCCAGCCGGGAGGGGGCCTATGAGCGAGCCAGCCCAGCGGCTCCACGTACCCCGCCTATTCCACGGCAATGCACCAACCCCCCAGGGGGTTGGGCTCAGCAAAGGGGTGATTTTTGGAAGTACCTGCAGCTGCGGAGTTGTATCTTGGCATGCCTTAGACAAATACCGTTTCTATCTAGAACCGAGATACAGGACAGGCTGGAACAGGATTGGTGAGATAGACATAGGGGAAGAGATAACTAGTGAAACATAGGGGGATATCATTGGATCATGTTTAAAGGGAAAGGGAAATGCAGACATCTGATTAATTATAAAATTATCAATACAACTTATTGGACCCCAAGTAAAATGGCGAGGCTAGGACTCAGAAGCTCTGACATGTGTGAAGGTGGACCTTGCAGCGCAGAAAATTTCTGTCATCTCTCTCTCACATAACGAAGAAACATCATGAAAAAGAGAAACTAAGAAAATAAATTGGACAAACAAAATCGACATTCATGTCAGTTATGACGCAAATATAATAATTAATTGCATTCATATTGCACCTCAAGACTTTAATATGCAACATTTTTCAATAAGAACAGCGCTGGTGAAAATGACGAAAGATGGATTTAACCCTCAACCTCATATGGCAGAGTGAAGATTATTAGAGCTTATGCTCCGTCCTTTCATCAAAATCATCTATGTATTTAGAGGATTCAATTATAATTGAGTTTCATTTTTTAATCCAAGTGTGAAATAAATAAAATAGCATAGCAAATGGCAGTTTGTGAATGTGGGGGGTTACGATAACTGGGTGTGTCTCGGTGTGCATTTGGAGTGTTCTTTAATACATCCATGTTTTAAAGATGTTAGTTGCATATGAAAACAGCAGTCCCTTTTTCATACGCCAGCTTTAGTTCCTGGAACTAAACGTTTTGGGTACTTTTGGTGGAAATGCGGCTAGAGCAGAGATGGGCAACATTTTTTTCCAGAGGGCCTGACTGACTTAGATAAACGACATGAATTTGGCAGACATGACTATTTGGCTATTTTCCAGTCCAGAAGGCCTGGGTCCTCGTTAAAAAAAATAAAAAAACATGGACATTTCTGTTAGAAAATGACTTTTTTACAGCTGTATGTGTCTATCTGTTGTACTCTGAGGTTACAATCAAAAGATTACTTACATAAAACAATCCACACAAATGCAGTATCAACTTTAGAGCAAGCTTTACAGTACAGAGCTGCATCACTTAATGAGGAAAATATGAAAATTCACTGACACTAATTTTGAACAGATACATTGTCATATTCTTGAATACATCCATTAATTTTACTCAAATCATTTTCTGTTCTGTTATTACTTGTGCAACTGTGCGAGATTGTTTTTACTTGTGCAGCTAACTTAACCTTTCCTCCACAAGCGGAAATCAAACATTGTGTAGAGCACCGGACTATGATGAGCCCTGTTCAAGGACACCAATTAACTGAAACTTAGAAAGATTCATACATAGGAGGGTGATGAGAAATTGAGTTGCTCTTTGAGTAATATAAGAAACCCCAGATGCCCTAGCCATCTTGCCAACGTCAGCGTGACCCTGGTGCACCTGTGATGGCCCCAACGTGTGCTTACCAAAGAACTGTGCCCATGTTGTGTATGCTCCACCCTGTGTAACTATAAGAACTGTGTATCAGACCATTATTTTTTAGTGGCTTCATGAACTTACTCGGTGGTTGTGTTGCTGTTGCGTCAATAATCCTCCTACTGCTGAATCCTCTGAGCCGTGTATGTAAGTTCATTCTACTGATCCAGACGACTTGAGACCTTCACAGCAGAAGACAAATTGTTACTTTTTTGTAAGTCGCTTTGGATAAAAGCGCCTGCCAAATGCTCTAAATGTATCTTGAATCTTCTCTGTCAGTATGGGCTCTATAAGGGGTATTATTTGTCTTTTCCCAGAGAAAACGAGTGTCTTTACCGATGACTTTGATAGGGGGAGTCCAGAGCCTTTCTTCCTAATGCATGAATAGGTTGCACCGGTATCCACCATGAATGTATGTTCCTGTCCGTTGATTGTTATAGGTATTGTGGGTTCTTTGTTTGGATGTGTCAAGATTGCCGCCATCATCCCATCCCCCTCAGGTTCATCTGGGCATCCTTATTGGGGCCATAGGTTTGCTGGTCTTGTCCATGGATTGACAGGACACTCCTGTTTCCTATGTCTGGCTTGATTGCAGCCCCAGCATATGTCATTCAGACCACTGTTCTGATTTGTCACTGGACGTTGCTGTTATTGCTTTTGGGCCTGTGTCTGAAAGGTGTACTGGTGTACAGGTTTCCTCTTTGCCCTTGGTTTCTTGCCATGGCTCTTACATATTCTTGCTGCTGTTGTTGTAGCCTTTGCATGCTGCCTGGGTGGGCGGCATGTACATGGATGGGAGGGATCGTGGGGGTGCAGGTGCTTTTGATTGATGTTCTTGTAAAGCATAGACTGGATGTCCCATTGGTGGGGTGCCTTCATTACCACTGGTGCTTGCATTAGGGCCTGCATTTTTTCTTTCTTCTGTTTGTTGGATATTTCCCCTAGCTGGAGTTGTGTCAGTTTGTCCAACAGCCATCTGCTTTGGTCTTCCATGTCCTTCTTTGTTTTCCTGCATTGTTGACATTCCAAGTTCTTCCAGTCTCTTCCTTCCATTTGTGCTGATATGTGTGGATGAACTTGGAAATTCCTAGGGCCTCCCAGCCCAATGTGGTCTGCTGTGTTCCCTCTGATGACCCGGTCCAGTTTTGCGGATGTGAACACTTGCCATCTTCAGTGGCATGTTTTCCGATCTGATGCCTCAGCTGAGCTTTGATATCTCTCAGTGCGAGGCTAATTCCTGCCATACTTTCTTCCAGGGTGATGATCCCCACCTACCCGATCACTGCTCGAATCCCATCCCCTTCTGGATCCCTAGTGCTTCTATGTATGTACGTCCTGGCACTTTGTAGCATCCTTTGTAGCATCTTAGTATGTCCCGGCACTTGAAATAGTACTTAGCATTGCATAGCATAGTACATTGGCTACCTTGCTTTTTTACAGTAAGTAATTACCTAGCAATTGTAAGCTTGTAACTTGTTCTATTGACCGGGTTACCAGTTATTGTACTGTACCATCAGCGATATATTGTTGTTCCCCTCCTTCGACAAATGCACTTATTGTAAGTCGCTTTGGATAAAACCGTCTGCCAAATGCCCTAAATGTAAATGTAATTTCTCCACATATTTGGCTCCCTTCGGTCCAATCATTCAGGACAGGATATATCGGTTGTGTTGCAACATTTTTGACATTGCTTTTCTCTTATCTACATGCTTTTTCTCTTGTTCTTTTATCTCTGTTTTTCTCTAATATATGGTCCCTGTATCTTTTCCCTTCCTCACTGAACCACTGTAGGATTTACCGTGTCACGGTCTCAGCCATGCCGTCAGTGTTTTCTGTGTTCTGCTGCCCCCTTGTGTTTTCAGTGCGTCACTGTCTGTCCTGTCTGTGTTGATGTATGGTGGGTGTGGCATCTCAATTACGCACAGCTCCTGTCTACACACCTGATCATCATCATCTCATCAATCCTCCGGTTTATCTTCTTCGGTTGTCCAGCCACTCATCACCAGATCATTGATTCAGCCAATGTGGTTAGCTCGCATTCCTGGTCTGTAGAAATTAACTTTAAAGTCTTAGATATTCTTGCTTTGTTGCTCCTACGCACGTTCTTAATCCTGCTTTGCTTGCGTCCCAGGATCTGTACCCTTTGTTCCAGGCATCCCGCTTGCCTTCCTGCTTGTTCACCTGTTGTTCACCTGCCTGCTCTGCTCACCAGCACTCCGGCTTCTTCCTGCTACCATCAACTGGATATTACCCCTGTCTCCGCTCTCACTTCTCCCCTGGCTCATTAAACTACCTTTTTGTGTTCCAAACTCGGAGTCTGAGTTCTGCATTTGGGTCCACTAGAAAGATCATTGTTCAGTGTCATGTCCCTTGTGTGTTCTGATGACAGCTTCAACCTCCTCACAACAGGCTGTGTCATAGTTTCCTTCTGTTGGCCACTGTTGTCCTGAGGCCATTCTCTTGTTCCACTTTTTTCATAAACTTCAGGATCTTGTTTTTCTTTTGTGGGTGTTTTTTAAAAATCTGACTGACCGGGTAATGCTCCCCACATTCTCGTTTTCTTGCTCCATTTTTCCTGACTTGTTTCCCTACTACTGTTGTCAACACTACTGTTGCTCTTTACAGTAGTGTCCCCTGTTGTTACACTCTTTCTATGATTCCTTCTGGTCATCATCTGATTGTAATTATTAAAATGTTTTCTTGCTGTAACTACTTCCTTGTATTTGTTTGCAGTGTTTGGATAATATTCTAAGGTCTCTGATCTGTCTGGCTGGGGGCTTCTGTTGATGTATTCCCATGTTCCTGTCTCCCACTTAACTTTTCTTGGAATTATTGGAATTATTAATGTTGGGTCTTCTAGTGGTCTATTGTATTGCCCAGCCTTCTGGTATCCCTAGAAATGGATTCAATGAAATAGAGTCTTGTCTGGGTGTTGACTCAGGTACTCTAGTGTCTGGTGTAATGTGATTGGCTTCCACAGACCTTTGAAAATTTGTATCCAGTCACCTTCTGGAAAGTCTCTCTGTACGTGATGCAAATTTACCCACCTAGTAATTAGCCACAACTTTAGCCCTATTAACTCTGGCCCTTGATTGTTTGTGTATCTGCTCCTGTCTGTGACATTTTCTAACCAGAAGTGTGTACTTACTCCTTGTGTTTCGATATCATCCATTTATTGACCCTCCTTCATGATTGTACATATATTTCCCCTTTATAGAAACCACGTTAGATATCACAGAAAATGTCTCAACTTACTGAGGGCCACGTTGTCTGGACTGGTGTTTGAGCTGGCGTGGTTGAGGTAACTGATTTGCTCATCTTACAGGGGATACAACGATCTTACAACGATCCAAGATGGCACCGCGAATGGCTTCCTCGGTCGCTCGGTGCGCATTGTTTTGTCTTGTTTTGTAAAAAACGTAAACTCTGTGTTTTGTTATAATACCGCTCTTTCACCAGGGGAGAGCTCATGAACATCAGGGATTCAATACCTGGTGATTTATTTCCCACTTTTATTGCCTCATCCGTGGATTTATTGGACATTCTGGTTAAAGGTTCCCTCACCTGTGTACACGCAATTAAACGCCAGAGGAGAGGAACAGCACTGTTCTCCTGATCAGGAACCTTTTCTCATTAACTGTAAACCCTTCTACTCCCCCCGTGAGTTTGTTTCATTCATTCTGGTTGATGTTTACATTCCACCGCAAGCCAACGTGCAGGAGGCACAGCGCATGCTCGCCGACCAGATACTGTGTGTGGAGCGGACAAACCCGGACTCCTTAGTTAATGTCCTCGGTGACTTTAACAAAGGAAATCTCACACACAAACTCCCCAAATACAGACAGTTTATTAAATGCCCCACCAGAGAGGAGAATATTCTGGATCACTGTTACACCACAGCAAGAAATGCTTATCATGTCGTCCCCTGCGCTGCACTGGGACACTCTGACCACGTCATGGTCCACCTGATTCCTGCATACAGGCAGAAATTATAACTCTGTAAACATGTTTTGAGGACATCAAAGTAGTGGACCAGTGAAGATGTGGAGACAGATTTAAAGAGTTGAAGTACAGGTTTAGTAAGGAGGTGAGAGACGCTAAGCACCGGTACTCTGAGAAGATCCAACATCAGTTCTCAGCTAACGACTCTGCTTCTGTCTGGAAAGGGCTCAGGCAGATCACCAACTACAAGCCAAAAACCCCCCACTCCTTGAACCACTTACATCTTGCCAACAGCCTGAACGAGTTTTACTGCCGCTTTCAAAGACAATGGGACAGTCCTGACACCATTCCCCGCGACACCATCCACCAGCTCCAGCCCACCAGCTCCCCCCCCACCACCACAGTGTCGACTCTCTCCATCCTGGAGAGGGATGTCAACAGGCTTTTCAAGAGACAGGACCCCTGCAAAGCAGCCGGGCCAGACTCTGTCTCTCCATCCACTCTGAAGAACTGTGCTGACCAGCTGTCTCCGGTGTTCACAGACATTTTCAACACCTCACTGGAGACATGCCACGTACCAGCCTGCTTCAAGACCTCCACCATAACACTTCCGGCGCCAGCTGAAGCAGGCAGCCTTGCAGCAGCGCTCTTCTTACTTTCGTTACTTTCGTTGTTTTTTGTTGTTTTTAGTTATTTTTAGTTATCTTCCGTAGCGTACACTTAGTTCTTTCGTATTTATTGTTAGCACTGTTGTAGTTAGTACTTCAGTATTCTGACTAATTTCACTTTAACTTCGTAGTTTACGAGATCAA
>OMKP01080356.1:0-30622 GCA_900302375.1 Bathygadus melanobranchus
AGTCAGCATTTATTTTGCGCATATGTGAACACTTTTTCTGCTGGTCCACTTTAAGAAGACTGGTTTGGTTCATTTAAAAAGGACTATATTCAAAAACACCCTAAACGTCAACCAGCCCAAATCATATATCATACATTTCTACTGTCTGATCCCAAGTCGCAACTCCTCTCTGTTTTTGGCGCCACAGTAGTGGAACAAACTCAATAGCTGCTATCATTCAAGATCCCGACCGCAAACTGCGTCAGGATCTTGAATTTAAAAAAAAAGATTATCCATTCGTTAGAATAGTGATGAGTGTGCTGGACCAAGACACTAGTATGTCATCATGGTAATACAATGCAAACGCTATAATGCTGTACCGATGAAATGTACAGCCTTTGTAGCCAATAGGGACTCCATCTTTTCTGTAACACAAAATAAGACAAAGAAGCGTTAAAAGACACGCTGTGGACACTTTTTAAAAAAAAATGGTCACCCGCTTCACACTCACTTCCCTCTTGCCGTGGGTCACAATGGTTTCACTTGTCATTTGTCAAATAAAACTGCTCCTGAGGTGTTCTAGTGTACTACCCCTGTTGCTACTTAAGGGGATTTGGGAGACGTTGGATGAAAAACCGATCAGGCACGAGTGGTCAGGGTTAGCCGGGCTTCCGTGATTGGTTCCCATGTGGGTCACGGTTCATCACCCCTCAATCACACAATAAAAATAAAAGAAAACAGCCAAATGGGGCTCAACGCAAACACACAGCCCAGCAGTCACCTTTCGAGGTGCTGGTTTTAGAATTTGAATTAGAATCTGCATTTGCTTGATATAACTATCATATTTAAGCAGTTTGCCTTTAGACCGAACTTAACAAGGTCTCCCTCACATACTGTCGAGCCTTCCCCCAACTGACATTTGTTACTGATGAGCAGATAAACAGCGCAGGCGGTTTACACTTTATCAGGATGTATGCAAAGTACCGCGCACACATTTGTATTGATATTACAGCATATCAGCAGGACCTTCACAAGGCCATCTGCTGATGGTGTGTTTATTTAAGAGTCAGTGAACATACAGTAACAATAAAAAGGCACATTTGAAGGGACACTGAGGTAATGGTAATTCTTAAGAATAAAACATGGCATATAAGTCTCTACCATGGGTAGTTAAATGGTTAAAATATAAAACGGCAGCAAAAAGTATATCATTAAATTAATACGTTTGAGGATTTTCAAGTTAAGTCACCATCTATCATCGAATGAGGTAACAATGGTGATTAAGCCTGACTGATGAAAGCCCTTGCATGCTTAAAGTAGTTTGGATAGATGATGAAGATAGTGAACCAAATAAGTATTTATTGGTGGCATCTTTCATTCATTCATACAGACATACAGACGAGAGAGGGAGAGCATGAGAGAGACATCAGCTCACCTGAATTCCCCTGTGCAAAACTGCCTGCAAACAGACACAAACACGAGTTATAATGCAACACAATATATAGTCAGGAGGTATATAGTGACACCAGGGTTACAACATATTCCTGTTACATTTTGTACACCTGACCTGAAATTTTCAGCAGTCTTGGGAACAATATCGGCAAACAGTTCAATCTTCATTCGGCCAACGTCCTGAAATAACAATAGAAAAACGGAAACCTGATGAACATAAATCAGACATGCTACTGCCGCGCCAACGCGCATTGAGAATAGAAGAAGAAACCTCATACATTCCATTGGGACACACGGTGTGCTTTTGCTTTGTAGTATCGTACTATTTACCTAGAATCAGGTTGATCGTGTTTCAAGTCTGCAACTGTGTACAGTCGGGTGGTTTCACCCGGTCTAACCTGTCTGAGCTAAAGTTTTTCTCGCATGACAAGACAATAGGAAATTGTGTCGGGTGGCCATCGCAGTCAGCCGCCGAGCAGGGGAAGAGAGAGACTTAAGCGTGCATATCCCGGCCTGTCACGGCGCTGTGTGTATGTGTGTGTATGTGTGTCATTGTCTCTCAGGTTGCCCCGCTGGGAGACTGAAAACATCCCCACTGTGGAGCAGTGGGAAAAGGCAACGCAACAAAACAGTTTTATTTTCTCCTCTTGCCGAAACGGGAAACTAAACTAAACACGCGTGACAACAGGTAGGACTACTTCATCGCTTTCTGATTTGATTCAATTGTTGTTTGACCAATTGACATGCCCAGATATCTGCAGTTTTGAGAACACTGCCAATTTTATATTCAGAATTGATGGGTCACGGCCAGTACCCCAGTAACAAATAAATAAATAAACGCCACAGAAGATGTAAAGGTCGGTTCATAGTGGGCGTGTTGCAAGCAGCAATGTAAAACAAGTCAAATATTGACTTTAGCGATATGAAGCGCCACAACAAGCTAATGGGGGAACCTGCACCAGTGGTGCCTACAAATCAGCCTGTTCTTCATGGCACAGGAACCGGCACTAGACCGGCTGCACACAGGGAGCACAACACAAGAGCCTCAATAAAGTGAATTGTCTCACGTTTACTTCCCCCAAAAAAAAATCCAGTAAATGCCAAAAGGAAATCAGCCAATTGCGTCACCTCTATGTGCACAAATTTCAGTGATTCATCCAAAAAGTGAGCCTTGTTCCTGCATATGGAGGAATTAAAAAGACGCTAAAGTATTGTTTTCTCGCATCGTGCACGTCAACAAAACCTTACAGCATGCTTGTTTGACTTGTCCTTGTCCTTGTCCTCCTTACGAATCGTTTGCCAACCGCGGCCAGACACTCAAGGAAGTGCTCAGTGGTGGGAGTTCCTCACTGTTATTCAAAGGCGGGACATTATTAGCTACATATATAACAGGTAGCCTAGTTCCTCACCTGCCATTATAACCAACCACCTCAACTGTCTCTCGCAGAAAGGGAGGCATCTGTCCACACAGCACCGGGACCGCTGTGTTTCCACACAGAAGACCAGCAGAACTCAGCAGGTAGAGTCACCGAGAGATCCACTGGGTTGTACAAACTAAGCTAAAATAAATAAATAAAATAATCCACTGCATATCTGACTTGTTGAAATAGCATTGATACATAATTGTGGTTATAATAGGCCATTCGACTCAATTGCTAGTGTGGATTACAGGTATGCAATGTATCCTCAAAAGACAAGTCAATAATTAATAAATATATTAGTTGAAAAGTGATAGTGCTAAACATGCTGCATTCAATGCACAAGTTGCATTGAATCGTGACTATGTACACATGGGACATGTGATAATGTAGCCCGTACACTGCAATATAAGAGTTTGATATTTCCACCAGTGGATTGCCTGTGCAACAAATGTTCACATTTAATCATTCAAACTTTAGATTTCCTTTTTACGTTTACCTTCAAATTAGTGGCCCATTTGGCCGGTGATTGAAGTGAATGAGTGCTGAGTGCTGTGAATACACTGGGGTGTGAGCTCCGTGGGTTGAGACAATAATAATCATAACAACCTGTTCTACGCAATGGAGAGAGTCAGGGAAGGTCTCATTTTATAAGTTCAATTACAAGCTGTTGGCATAAAGCGATTTATGCATGTAGAAATCCTTAACGTAGTCCCTTTAAGCTGTGTCATTTTCAATGCTGTCAGGTCGTTTTGGGACAGCGCTTGGTGAGAAGTAAAACAGCACAAATCCATGCATTATTACGACAGTTTTAACCAACGTCATGTTCTTCTCCAACAGCCTATTAAAGCGCCTGGACATATAGGAGGAGGGCTTTGATGTGGCCAGGCACACCGTCGGTCCTGGACACCCACAGTGTCAAAATGCTGGCCGTCTTAGAGGAATGGAAGGGAGACCACTGCCACGTGGATAACATACCGAGGTACCTATTCCTCATTCTGTTCAAGTTGGGTCTGGACAGCATCATATTGTACCTCTGCTGGCGGAGACTGCACACCTCCTTCCTAAGTGTATGCGGCCTGTCCATCGTCCTGGCTGATGCCTTCATGGCGCTTTCCTTGATGGTTGTGTGGATCCTCAACCCGTTGAAGTCTCCCGTGTCGGTCTGCTTCATTTTGGCTCACTTCTCTGCAGTCTTCTCGATGCTGCCACTGCCGATGTTGGGCCTGGGTCTCGGGGACTACTTCTTACATGAGAGGTGTTCGGCTAAGCACAGGCCCGCCTGGATGTTGCTAAGGAACATAGCGTTGGCCTCGCTGGTTTGGCTTCTGGCCGCCGTGTATTCCTATGAGACAGCGAGGAGCACCCCGATGGAAATTGAACATTTTGGAGGGTTGAAGGCTCTGGTGTGTGAGGTGCAGGAGTCCCAGCTGGTCAATTACTTTGTCGTTGGGCTCCTTCTAGTGACCATTAGTGCACTGCTGCCGCACGCCTCTGCAATCCCTGCATGGCACAGAAAGGCCAACTTGTTGTCTGATCAGAGAGACAAACCACGCCACGTCCAGAAGAGTGATCTACTGTGCAATACCGCTGGCCAGGTCGTTCATGAGGACGCCGAAGGGAAGGCCCTAGTCGAGACAACGCAGCGGCCGCCATCTCTGTGGATCAGCTTAATTCTGGGCTTTGGTTCAGTATGGCTGCCCTACCTGGTCATATCTGTGGTCTTTGTGTTCTTGGGCGTGGGGATTCCGACATATATTGCAATCAACCTGCTGTGGCTGGAGTGTGCCAACAGTTTATTGGTGGGAATGGTGTTCTGGGTAAAGAGTAACGTGTTGGGACAGTATAATAGTCTCCCAGACGACGTGTGTTCGTGGCGCACGTACTTGCACTTGAGCAGGGGAACATGTACATTTCCACAGATCTTTGACACTACGAAATGCAAGCTATCAGACGGCAACGCGAACAGTCTCCCAGCAGTTTGACCATGCGACCACGAGTCCCACAAAGCGAAGTGAATAGTGCGCCTTTTTTCATATTTGTTTTGACCAACACAAAAGCCAGAAGTAGTAAACTGTAAAAAGGTGTCTTTAAAAACATTTTCAACACATTCAAATCCACACCGTGCAGACAAGACACTGTTGAAATGCACTTAAAATCCCCTTCTGAAAGCTTCATTCTAGGGCTGGGCGCTATGGTGGAAATCTATCCTTTTATTCCACACCACAATATAGCAGCTTTTCTGGTAAATCAATAGATAAATAATCTATATAAAATAACCACATGCTATTTTTGTATATGTGAATTACTGTATATGTCTGAATTAAATACTTGAGAAACGAAAAGTACTGAGTATTTTCTCATTTTATCAAGAACGGTCTGGAAAGTTCAGAAAATGACATCACTTATGGCATATGATGATATTATATCCAAAATTCAGCAGCAATTCATGAACTGGTTTCTACTCAGCATCTGCCTGTGTCCTGGTTGTGGGAGGAGCCCAGCAGAAAAAAAACGCTATTAATTAGCTGATAACGTATTCAGTCAATTCATGTTCAACAGATAATTAGTATATCATTATAATAAAAATACCAAGTTGTATGAATCTACACTTTTAAACATGTTATTGTTTGTTTTCAACTGCCCTATCTCAATGTACACAATCAGGTTTCTTGTATGTATTCAGAAGACAGAACGGAAGAAAGATTGTATTTTATTAAACAATAAATGTTGCCTTTCCAATTTGTTCTTTTTTTCTACTAAGCTTATACATTTCAGAATGGGAATTATTTTTTAGAGAGAATTAGCCATAACAAGCTGTTTCATTATGTGACTAAAATTGTCATTGTGACATAACAATAATAAGTGGGAATGTCCAGTCCACCCAGATGTATCACCCAGATGATCAGTCTACTAGCCTACCCAGTGGACTGTACCAACTGGTCGGCTTATCTATCCATCATACATCTGGGTGGACATTTCCACTTGTGATGTCGCAATGAAAATTTTAATCCCATGACAACTTTGAAACGGCTTGTAATGGTGAATCACACTAGGAAATAGGGGCCCTTTGATAGAAGAGTAACAATATCCTTGCTGGCTTGTTTTTCTGTGACGCATTACCAATTAAAACAGGACGAGGGATGCAAGCCAATCACACTGGATTGGATTTGCCCAGAGTACAGGTGGGGGGGGACACCTACAGGTAACAGTGGTCATTGGTCTCACCCTGAGCGTCTTTGGCTGGGAGTTGTCTGTTATTTTCTTATATTTAATTGTTAGAATATTGTAAATGATACAATATTAGTAAACATAACAGATCAAATCCATTCAACTTTACGTTTGAAAATACTGTATAAAATGCAGTCATTGCTACACGTGCTTGCATATACAAAGCACTTTTATCCAAAGCTCTGTACATCGCCTCACATTCACACAACGACAGCAGAGTCAACCATGCAAGGCAACAACCAGCTTGTCGGGAGCAGTTAGGGTTAGGTGTCTTGCTCAGGGACACCTTGACACTTAGCTAGGGGGAGCCGGGGATCGAACCAGCAACCTTCGGATTGCCAGACAACCGTCTCTACCTCCTGAGCTAGGACAAACACGCCAAAGAAAGAAAATGAAAACGAGCCAACGTACCGTGAAGAATAGCATACAGGATAAGAAATAATTAATCCAAATGACATGATGTAAAGATACTTACATATTTCGATATTTGACAAGACATTTGGTTTTCAACTCTCATTTTCTCCTCAATGAAAACGACTTAGATGTTAATAATACTTGAATGTTATATATATAGCTTTATGAAAATACTTATTATTGAACTTTATGAAAATAGCAAGACATTTTTTTTTTTTAATACAGTTTTTACTGTATGTAGACCATATGAGACCAAGTCTACAATGAAAACCACAATAAGTAGACCCACCAAACCAGGACTGGAGTACCATGTGGACCATTAAGACTCCAGATTTGAAACCTTTTGTCTATTTGTGAAAACAAAGCCTACAGTCCCGGTTTAGTGGGTACGTATTGTGGTTTTCATTGTAGACCTGAGGTCGTATCCACAAATCGCGTTTATTTCCAAGTAGGTTAACACATACAAGGAATTTGTCTTCATGAACAATCGTACTTTCTATGGCCAACGTGATTGGCTGGCAGGAGAAGGGTCTCTGTCGGCGATTTAATCATAGAAATACTGTGGAAGGAGGTATCATGTTGCCATATTCAATTTAAAAGAAAATATTTCTAAATACAAATCAAAATTTAAATTAAATTTAAATAATCTTTGTTTTATTACACCATAGATGTAATACAAAATGAAAATGGCTTTGAATGAATGAATAGGTTTTGTGTCACTGATTAAACATGAACACAAGAATAATATAGGCTACTGACTACTCAAGTTCAGCTAATTGTCAGCTATGGCCATGAAGTGGGCTTTATTTCTTTGTAGTTGACGGACATTACGATTATTTTTAAGAGTTACTACTAAATCAGAAAGTTGGGAGCTACTTTTGGTCTCATGTGGTCTACATACGTAAACAATCCTATCACTGTTATGAAATAATTGTAAAATTACATTTTACTATTTTTTTTAAATGTTACTCATTTTCACATTTCGTACAGATTTCGATATAAATTGTAAGTTAACAATCACAGTATAGGTTAACACTATATGAAATATGCTAGCCATAGCTGAACGCAGGCAGTTTGAACTTTATTTCAACGTCCTTTCTCCAAACTCCACTCACCTGTCCTCCGATGGTGACATCGAAGAAGACTATGGGGTTGTTTGGATTCGTTGGTTGGACATTCATTGTGCTATTTCTTGAAACAAAGCAATATACTATACCATGTACGTTGCATTTACATCCATGCGATCAATTTGAAAACCCGACAGTAGTAGATGTGCTACGGTGGCCCATACTACCCAATGTACGGGTGGTACGGAAGGACAAAAGACATCAGCAACTTCGGTTTGTTGCGATTCCCCAATAAAAGTGTTATTAGCCATTCCTGTAAATACGTGTCAATAGCAAATGTGTCGATAGAAGCTTATATGCTTGTACTTTGGTCCCAGAAACACAAAATGACCAAAATTATTGGTGAATTATTACATTTACCAAATTAAGTGATCTACCGGGGTTATCGCTTTGGCATTTGGATCAAGGGTTATGTTTTTATGTTTTCTGGATCAATAAATATCTGATTTGTGGCCGTATTCTGCCACTCAATTAAATGTGATTTTTTTTTCCAGTCCTTCTATAAAAATACAGGAATAACCAAACATTTGGTTTAATGGAGGGCTTTTATTATTTTTGATAAAACATTGTAATTGAACAACTTCTCACATAGTATGCAAGTATGCTAAATAACAAATAGGAAAAACAAAGAGAAAAGTGTCTGCAAATGCATTTCATAATCTGTAATAAAGCACCATGTTTAACAAATCTTAATTTGCAAAAGGCCTTTACAAGCACTATTGGGTCAGAAGGTAAATAAACTAGCGAAAGCAGAAAGGCAGGGTGATCTTATGTGAAGTAATAGGGTTTCTTGACGTTAACTCCGTATTCAGTGAGGGCTGGACTTAGGTCCTCCATGGTCAAAGTGTACTTCTTATCCTAGATAATGAACAAAAATAAAGAAAACAAAGAAATGAATGTAAGTTCATATCTCAACACACACACACACACGAAGTGAATTGAAATGAATAATTTACCAACCTTAGTCTTATTCCTGGAACTTCCTGAAGCAGTGCCCTTCATTTTACAGTACTGAAGCGCATCGTTGGCGATGTCTGAGATGAACTTCTGAGATGCTAGAGAAATCAGACGGATTCTGGACAAATGAAAATAAGAGAGAAGGGTTTGGTTTTAGGGTACTATTTGTCACTGTAATTTCTGCCTCACATATACCAAATTATTCAGGGACAAATCCTTTTTATTACATATTTGAGTGAAATTACTCAGAAATTATTTGATTCAATTAATTAAGTACTTAAATTGAAATGTCTGGTATCAAATCTTCTAGCCCTGACAAGTGGACCACTGTAATGAATGTGGTTCATATTTCATTCTTACATTCTTGGATCGGATGCCTCAAAACCAGCCCGGTTCAGGTAGTAGCCTGTGACCGCATCGGGAATCTAAAAAACAAACCACAAATAGTTATTTAAAGGCTAAGTAAACACCAAAATCTCTTATCAGTTGAAAACTGTTACATTTAGGTCTCACAAAGGGTTGGTGAACATTTCTGTGTTATTTTTGACTAAAATGTAGAAAGTTATTAAATGGGGGAAATTCTCTGTAAAATACAAGAAGTCTGAAAACCTTTACAACTGTCACTACTGCTCAAATCACATTTTTTGCAACTTGTAGGCAATAGCTCTCCTGCTAAAACGGGGGCTTACTTACCCTTTTGATTATCAAAACGGAATGCAGAATTGGTTTAAACCATAGACTGTATACACCGATCAGCCACAACACTAAAACCATTGACCGGTGAAGTGAATAACATTGATCACCTCGATCACGATGCATTAAGGGAAGAAGGCAAGCCAGCGGAGGCAGTGTGATGCTCTGGGCAATGTTCTGCTGGGAATCCTGGCATTCATGTGGATGTTAACTTTGACACGTACCACCTACCTAAACATTCAAGTTCACCCCTTCATGGCAACTGTATTCCCTGATGGCAGTGGCCTATTTCAGCAGGATAATGCGCCCTGCCACACTGCAAAAATTGTTCAGGAATGGTTTGAGGAACATGACAGAGTTCAGACAAAGTTGATCCTGGATCTCAATCCAATTGAGCATCTGTGGGATGTGCTGGAACAACAAGTCCGATTCATGGAGGCCCCACCTCGCAACTTACAGGACTTAAAAGGATCTGCTGCTAACATCTGGGTGCCAGATAACACAGGACAACTTCAGAGGTCTTGTGCAGTCCATGCTTTGATGGGTCCATGCTTTTGGTGGCACGAGGGGGACCTACACAATATTAGGCAGGTGGTTTTAATTTTGCGGCTCGTGTATAATTATTATTATAAGTTTAGACATATGTATATGTGACATATGTATATTCACTGGCCTCATCTATTAAGAGAGAACACAATATTGTGTTCAAAGGGGTGTTACAAGGGAAGCTGCTCATCTACCCTACATTTGCTGGGAGTAGAACACACATGCTTTTAGTAAGTGTGATCATTTCCCAGGACAATTGAATAAATAATTAGTAATCCCCATTTAAATGAGTATGTACAGATTTTATTTGGCATACCGTGGGAGTGTAGTCTTCCAGCTGCATTAGAAAATCTGCCAGGGGTGTGGTGGAGAGGGCAGGCTTCATGTCACCATTGGCAATGCCTCCAGGAAGATAGACGCCGTTGGATACAGATGTGTCTGATGATGGGGTCACCATGGTAGCCGAAGTTGAGGCTGTAACAATTTAGAGGCATTGATAAATATTTATTCTCTGAAAACAATGGAAGCTTAACTGTATAAATGATAGTTTGATAGTAAGTACAGTTTTCACGTTCCCTGTTATGCAGAACTTGAATGCTGAATTTATTAGACGAGTCTATTCAAAGTCAAATAAACGTAGTCATGATGCATATTCTGCTTACTTCTAACAATAAACTGTTTAATGATTGCTTTGATCCTTAGCCCCAACAATATTTCAACGTGTATGCCAAAGAAAAGCAACGTACCATTATTAGCGACCGAGGGGATGCTGGCATTTGTTGCTGTATTATTATTTGTGATGCAATTACTTGCGGTTGATGCAGTCGTAGATGAAACTCCGGTTGTGACAGATTGGTTTACGTTATCCATTCTCACAATATCGCTTTAGTATTTAGAAAAAATACTGTTGTATTGAAGTGTTAGGTGCTTGGCGGCGTCTCGGCTAGCCTGCTAACGTTACCTAGCCCACGCCGACAAAAAACTAATACAAAAGCTCGTTACTTCAATTAAAGATACGGTCAAATTTTATGAATGGGGCAAACGCTGCAGAAGGAAAACGCTGCTTAGATCGCGCTAATGTAACCCAGAGCATAAAACCATCGCTACAATATCCCTTAGCTTTTACAAATGTGTTTTTCACCACCGCCCTGACGTCACATCCCTAATGGCCGCATGTCACGTGACCACTGAGCTCAGGGGGAGGTAAAAATCACTTATATTAATATCAATAATGATACACAACAAAATACCAACACAATGTGTGCGCAATGGGGTGGGAACACGGCCACTGGTCGTTTACGAATGCCTCCTTATTACTTGTTGCTCCAGCTAAAGCAATCCACGTGAAGCTACCAGTAAAAGCAAAGCACATCCGGTGTATTATTTTCAAACTAAAGCGAGGATAGTAGTCACCGCACATTTCCTTCTGCTGGCAATTTAAATAATGTCACTCTTTCTCAAATCGCAATATTCTCCGTAATCACTGTGTCACAAAACAAGAGTCGGATTTTTCAGATACAACAAACATTCACTAATGTTTTAAGTGAGATCATGCGCAAGACCTTTATTAAATATATAATTATGGATTTAATTTGTATATATTTCAAATGATAATTATGAGTATATACATCTGATACATATTATTACTGGACACACAGTACTTTTAAGCCTAAATTAATTTTGAAATGCCGTAAAATGGAGATCATTGAAACCCAATTGCGCTTTTATTTTGTTGGCCGAAGTATTTTATTTTCGTTTCCATCTTAATTCTGTGAGCTTCACAGAACTTCCTTCGGCGATTACTTCCATTATTCAAGCGCCACCATCAGTTATTATTGTAGTTATTGTAGCTCTCAATTACAACTGGCAACAGCATCATGCAGGGACTAATTAGTTTGACTCTCCTATATATTTAATCTAATAAAAATAAACAAAACGGCGTAATACAGTTACAGACACTAGGGGGCACTACTCAAACGTATGGTGGTTCTTTAACGGCATTCGTCATCGAAGTAGTAAGACTCAATGTCCAATTTTTGGATTAAAATTATGTAATGTTGGTTTTCAACTTTGACTCCTCCATCCACTGACAAAAGGTGACGCTCTCCTGAATATATTTACGACATTTTCCGATACAAACAAAACTGACGAAACAAGGTGACACGAAGTATTTTATGACGGAATCACCTTCAAACTTCAGACCTTTTCAGTGTTTCGTAACGGCTTTTGGGGAATTCGTCGTTCGTCAACGAAATGTATAACTGCGATCAAAGTAAAATTATATCTGTATCTAAAGATAATTTACCACAATGACTGATGTTAGTGTATTTACATCCACAGAGTTGCAACATGCCATCACCTGTCTCTGTCATCGTGGTGGGAGGTGGGAGTCGCGGGGAGACGTACTCACAATATGCACGCATTCACCCTGATCGAATGAAGGTAAACATTTCATACATATCTACATTTTGGCTCATCATGAAAGCTAAACGTACATTGTGTGCGCCTGTCTGCACTAATTAATTCCAGGTGGTTGGAGTAGCTGATCCTAGAAAATTTGCCTGCAAGAAACTTCAAGAACAGAATAATATTGCAGAAGAAAATATATTTGAAGGTAAGACAAAAAGCAGTGCGTCAGTTCTTTTTCACAATAATTCACTTCCTTTGTGTTGTATGAGAATATTGAATTGGCTGTATCTCCCTAGACTGGCATGTTATATTGGAGAGAGAGAAGTTTGCTGATTGTGTTCTGGTATGCACTCCTGACCATCTTCATAAGGTAAACATTTCATTTCAGTTCAAGTAAAAAGGTTTCCCTGTAGCACACAGAATATAATCCAATGATGTGACTAGATGATAACGCAAAGATGATGAATCTGTGATCTGTGCCCAACGGTAAATAATTTGTCTTTACCAGGAACCCGCCATTGCCTTTGTCAGAAAGGGATACCATGTTCTATTGGAGAAGCCCATGGCAGTAAGTTGGTATTCTGTAATTATTTACCCATTGGGAATAAACGGTGCAGAGACATTCAATTCAGAAACATTCAAAGTCATTTGTAGTCATTTTATCAGTAGAAAATGTCTTTTTGAAATTCCCATCAAAAGTATGTAAACGCACATCCCCCATTAATCTTACCATCTTAATTTGTAAAGAGATTGCAATGATCTTTTCCTTGTAAAACAGGTATTATTATGATTGAATTATTCTTCTTGTAGACCACAGTGGAGGACTGTACAGAGATAGTGGCAGCATGCATTGAGAGTGGCGTAATGCTGACAGTGTGTCACGTCCTGCGATACGAGCCCATCATCCACAAGATCAAGGTACCCTGGCAGGCAGTGTCCATCTTCCTCCTGAATGAAAGATGTACAGTGTGTGTTCACCTATGGATTATTCATATTGATCATCTGGAACTAAATGTGTTGCAGGAGCTGATCAGTGATGGAGCTATTGGGGACTTGGTCCATATTCAGCACTTGGAACCGGTGAGAAATGGGCCAGGCCTTAACCAATTTTGATAGAATCTATAACAATTGTACTCATATTTATTACATTTGTCACTTTTTGACAATTCGATTTAGGTTTGATAAAATTGTAGAATCCAAATTCTAACATTTAAACTGTCAACGCAGTTGACACAAGGCCTAGAATCCCATTGCAGCAATCTTCAGTTTATGAGTCTATGCAAGTGAGACCGGGATCTGAACCAACCCAGCCAGCTTCTAAAACCTGTGGTTCCTGTGGTTCCAGGTTGGGTTCTACCACTTTGCGCACTCGTTTGTTCGGGGGAATTGGAGGAACGAGGCAGAGAGCTCCTTTGCTCTGTTGGCCAAGTCGTGTCACGACATTGACCTAATACATCACTGGGCAGGAGGACGACGGTAGACCAATAGTCAACTATCTAACTAGCGAGTCACTTTCTAAGTCACGTTGGTATAGATGAAACATGGTTAATGATATCCTGAAGGACAAACCCTGGGAATGACTAAACAATATTTTGAAGATTCCGCCTATTAGTATTTTTAAATGTTTCTTCTTGTCTTTATTGTCCTACTTTCTGCTGGCCCGCATTTCCCATCTGGGATTGATGAAGTACATGTTGTCTTATCTTACCTTATATAATATTTAAAAAATCTATGGAAAAATTGGCCATGTGGCTGAAGTGTGTTGTCTATCACATGTGATACACACTTATCTAAAATTAAGTTTTAATTCCAAACATGTAATTTTGTGTTTCACAGGTGTGTTAAAGTGTCGTCATTTGGAGCACTGAGCCATTTTCGAAAAGAAAGTAAGGTGTGTAGTGCATTCACACAAATACAACTGTTATTAAAGTCATCTGTTATGTTATTGTTAAAAACTGACATGAATCTATGACTTCTACGGTTAATTGTATGTAACGGTTGTGACGTTAGTTTGCTATTAATTGTTTATTTCTTATAGCCAGCAGGTGCTGCCAAGCGTTGCCTGGACTGTCCAGTAGAGGGTGACTGTGCATACTCAGCGAGTAAGATATACCTAGATGCTGTGAAACGGGTAATTATCCTCTTTTATCTTAATTACTTTACCACCATTTCTTCTGAACACGCATTTAAAAGCTGATCCAGAGCAATTGGGCATCGATTCCTAGCTCAAAATAAACGTGTGTGTGTGTGTGTTTCAGGGTCACGTCGGCTGGCCGGTCTCTGTTGTCTGTCCTACGTCGCTGCCAGACATCGAGTCAGTGACAGAGGCTCTGAGGATAGGGCCGTACGGCCGCTGTGTCTATGACTGCGACAACGATGTCTGCACCAATCAGGTTAGAGAACAACGTCACCCGAACCAAACAGGTTAGAGTACAATGACATATGTACCAAGCAGGTTAGAGCACAATGACATATGTACCAAACAGGTTAGAACACATTAACGTCCACACGAATCACGTTACAATAAGTCCTCACTGTAAGTCTCCTTGGATAAGTGTCTGATAACTAAATAGTCATGTGTGTATGACTATCATGTTCCAGGTGGTCAACATGGAGTTTGAAGGTGGTCTCACTGCAGCCTTTTCCATGGTGGCCTTCACCGAGTCCATGTGTCAACGCAAAACGACCATCTATGGCAGCAAGGTAGGACTGTAACACATAAAACTTTAGATGCAAAAACCTTACAGGCTTCAAATATAAATAGTGGGCAGTTAGCAGGAGGAGAGCAACAGTAAATTAAGTGAGAATGCTCTTAACCAAATCATATTCAGGCAATACTTGTGGCAAGGTCTTCTGGGTAAAACCACAAAGCTGTCACATTTTGACAGATAAAGTAAAAACATTTATTAACTGTTTTAACTATTTTTATATATAATAAATGCAGGGAAATACAGAGTAAAGTCAAAAAAACATTTTATATGTGTATGTATGTATGTACATTGTTATTGATTAATAAGAGACCTGTGGCACGTGAACAGGAAGTGATGTCATGGGCAGACCAGTGAATCACGCCTTAAGAGATGCTCAGTGAGAAGGGAAGCGCCAGCTGCTTCCCAGACGTCACGGTGCATGTTATTGTACCATTATCTGCTAGCAACAGACGGTGGCTTTTGTGGGCGTGTGCCTATTAATACTCTACCCTACCAATTGGACGTCCCTGCATTAAAGGATACCTTCACATCGTAACCCTTTTGGGCAATACTGCCCGTCAATGTATGTCCGCTAAAGTGTTTGTTTTTGCCACTGACAGGAAATTGACTTTAATCTAGACAAACCGATGACGCATATCACTGCCTTTTTGATGTTTGCCATAAATACTGCACTGCGTACTTTGCGTTCTGGTTTTTGCTCACTTGCGGTCGCTTTGCATAAAAGGTTAAACGACTATGTGTACCGTGACCCATGTCGTCCACTAGGGGGAGCTGTCCTTTGATGGCCATGACATTCGCGTGTTTGACTTCCTGACCCGGAGAGCGACCAAGCACACGGCGCCCAGCCAGACCCCAGAGAGCTTTGGTATGAGCGGTCATGGAGGAGCTGACTACAAACTGATGGAGGCCTTCATTTCAGCTGTCACAGTGCGTCTTTCATCTTTTAAAAAATATTCTACGTAATATTGAACACTTTTAGTAAACTTGGGAAAATTTGAAAGGTTCTAAAATCCGACACCAACGTCCTCCTCACTATGCGCATGTCTGAATGAGCTCTGTAAGCTACAGAAGCTGTATTTGTTTCTACATACATTTGGAAAATAAACAAACATACTGTTTACAGAACAACGACCCTTCCTTGATCCGCTCGGGTCCAGAGGAGACCCTGCGCAGCCACAGACTGGTGTTCGATGCCGAGCGATCCAGACGAGAGAGCAGGGTGGTGGACTGCAGTGCCATCGACCACCACCAGGTGTCGGCATAAAGCCTCGATCAGCGGAATCAAACGCCAACATTAAAACCGTAACCATTAAAGGTAATATGTGTAAAAATTAGAAAGTCCTTCTCATTACTGGCCCCTTTGGCCGGTACATGGCCTGCAGCCTGCTCAAGCTCGTGCATTCAGGGCACTGGAGTGCAAGCTCCGTGGGTTAGGCAATAACAATCATAAACTTCCTTCCTTTGTCCCAGCAAAACTGGCCCACTTCAAATCTAATAGAAATCAGCCGACAGGAGTCGGGGAAGGTCTCATTTTTTTTTAAGTTAAACTACCTAAGACCACATTTTCCTTAAGATTTGATCAGGGATTCTAATGTTTGGTGTTCGATTTCTTTTTATTAGAACAATAATGAATACTTGAATGGTGCACATTTTAAATATGTAAATGCATTCCTGTGGTATTCCTGCAAGTTTGTATGAATGTAATTGTATCTCGCTTCTGCAGATCATAGTGAATGCGATGCATTCACAAGTCACATGTGTGTTCAGTGTAATTAATCAGTAACTTATATTATGAAACTTGCTGCTAATTGGCTATATAACTCAAATAACTCATGTTTCGTTGCTGATATCTTTGTCTACAATCAATGGATATAAATGAACATGAGACCCATCTTACATTTTTATTCATTAAATAATTACCAGTGAGTAATTTAATACAGTATTATAACTGACCTGAGAGTACCAACCGATGCTGTGACTAAAAGTTTATTGATTGTGTGTTTTGATCTAAGCCTCACTTGTAAGTACGTCGCTTTGGATAAAAGTGTCTGCTAAATGTAAATGTGTTGAAATACATTCAAGTTATTGTCCTTTACACTTATTTAATTAGAAATTATGAGACGCACTGGTGCGTGTGCATGTGTGTGCGTGCGTGCGTACGCGTGAGACAGTTGACACAGGTGAACAATACATCACTGTTCCCTCACGATAAGGACCGTGACTAAGAAGACCCTTTACTGACTAGTCCAAAGAACTACTCCAATGGAAAGATCAACAGAAGATAAGGACGGATACAGAGACGGTCGGACAGTTTGGTCTACCGTCTAGTCTGTAGATTACCACCTGTCCTCCTGTCCTGCTGGGAGACATTATCATGGCTACAGCCTGACCAGCTCTTTCACTTAAACTGTGCCGTAGGTATGAGTGAGTGAAATGCACTGTGAGAAAAAGTTTTGAGGCAACTGTGCCTGCCTCCGTATGAGCCTATTTAGATATTAGACCAGGGAATGGTTCGGGGACTCCATCGGGCGGCAGTAGCTCAGGAGGTAGAGTGGTTGTCTGGCAACCGGAAGGTTGCTGGTTCGACCCCCGGCTCCGCCTAGCTAATTGTCGAGGTGTCCCTGAGCAAGACACCTAACCCTACCTGGGTGAATGTGAGGCAATGTAAAGCGCTTTGAATAAAAGTGCTATATATTAACACAGTCCATTTACCATCTTGCCTGTCAATCACACTGTGGGACACTTCTTAATGATGAACAATCGTAGAGAGGGAGCAGAGAATTTTATATACAAAATATATATTTCACTTTGTTCGCACCCCTGAAAAAACGACTTGTGTGTGGTTGGTGGCTGGTTTAAGCACCTCACCTGGCCCGAGTCAGGCTGAGTAGCCAGCCATCATCACACACACAGGGATAGCGCTAGCATGTTCCACCTGTCCATTCAACTACAAACTGCAATAAACCGGATTATTCATCATCCCCCTGCGTTGGAGACGCCCCTGAAAAGCCATTTAAGTGGCGTGTAGCAGTAGCTCCTGCTACACGCCACCTACTTGGCTTTTCAGGGGTGTGTGTGTGTGTGTATGTGTTTAACCTGTGGGCCTTGATTAGTCAATACACCACAGGTGTGCAGCCTCACCCAGCCCAGACTAATCAGCCTGACTCGGGTCAGGTGAGGCTGCTTAAACCAGCCACCAACCACACACACTCCACAGTGTATTATGTAGCTTACTTTTGACAGTGCATATTTCATATCAAGTCCTTTTTATGTAGTTTTTGATACAGGACTTTTACTTTGAAGCAAAGTACTGTAGGCCTACCCATTTGGTCCTGGATGGAGGGGATTTTCAGTTAAGTGTAGGATAGTGTAGATATGACTCTCAGACAATTGACTGGCGTCGGTGAGACTGGGCCAAACAACCGCCTCTGGCTTGTCATAGCTGTGACTGACCAGTACTCTCAACCAATCAGAAGGCACGCAGGTCCCTGGGGTCGTGGTTGGTAGAATCTGTTTATGTAGTTAATGTGCAAGTGTGGTGCGATTGGCTCAAATACAAATAAATAAAAGAACCCATGGCCTTGACATCTGCCCACGCCATTCCCAGAACCAGCACAGTGTCCCTGTGTGGGCCTCTGTTTACATTGTACAAACAACGTCTTACACACCAGACCGACAATAAACTAGTAATATTTGAATACCCGTTACATTCGTTTCATTCAGTTTATTTGACCTTTCCTAATTTAAGTCTTACTATTGGATGTATTATTCACATAAGCACTGCTTAAATAAACCCTCATGTCTACAACTAGCTATTAAAGTGTAACGTCCCACAGCAACCCCAAACCTAATTGACATTGCTATGTAGCCGTGAGACAAGCCAAATTAGCTGGTGTCCAACAAATGTGATTCTATACCCACCATGGACCTTACAGGTGGCAATACAGAATACGCCTATAAGTCACAAGGCCGGATGTGACTCACATTACATCACATGAACCCAGTAAACGGCCATTCCAGCTTTATCTAGGGACTCGGTGCCCACAGTTAATGTCAACAAGAGAGGAAACATTGCTCCATAGCCAGCCGCGATGACTAACCACTAGGTAGTCTGCCAGTCAAATATGACGAGTGAGCCGACCCTAGCGTGATGGCTATGGTGAGGGCAATCAGGGCACGTAGAGTGAACACACGGGAGTGACCTACTACGGGTGGTGGAACCTGATCGGGACGTTTATGACTTCAGGGCACCAACCCATGGGATGACGTCACCGGTGGGAACGGCCACTCCTTTTGGAAAGAAGTGTTGGTTTTCTTTTCGCGTGTTGTAATGTTTCTGGTAAATGGCAACACAACGTGTTTACATGAATTGACAGCTTCGACACACAGCTCAAATTGTACAAGGCATGCGCACAAATATACAAACACGCGCGCGCACACACACACACATACACACACATGCATACCAACACACAGCGCAAGGCCAGATGCACGGACTTTTGGACACAATCCTGCTAACTGAGTCAGCAGCTGTAAGCTAGAGTGAGTCATCCTTTCATTTCCCACAGTCTGCCTCCCTCCCTCTCTCTCTCCCTCCCAGAGCGGCACGTAGCCTACGTGCCTCGCTGGGTCTTACCTCATAGTGACGTTTCTTTGGCCTCCCTCTGCCTAGCCGTTACATTAGCATAACGGTGCCTTCTTTGAATGAAGCCTGACAGGTGATGTGGAAACGGGATGCATGGGTGTTCATTGAGTAGGTGATAGTGAATACCTATAGCGATTATAAGATCAATGCATTGACTCTAAAAAAAAGTGTATATATATTTATATGTAGATATATATATCTATATATTTATATATAGATATATATATCTTTTTAATTATGATAAGTAATATATTTATTTTAAGTAGAGGAGTGTTTTCAACCTAATTCAATTCTTCAACCTAATATGTGCATTAGGAAGTGCCTTGGAAAATGACAGACAACAGGAAGTCATTAAATAACTGCTCCATTCCATCAGGGCTGTCATGGAAATCTCCACTGGTGCCTCTTCGCTGTGTTTCTGTGTAGCACTGGTGATCCGTGTTGCGTGATTACAGCGCCTTGCCAGGAAACGATGCCGCAGCACACATTCTTACGTATGCTTTTGATTTATCAAGGCATCAGCGCGATGATGTCACATCCTCCTTCCTCTGACATGACGCTGGACACCATGGATAGCAATGGAGTGAAAATATGGAGGGGGAGCAAGGAGGCAGTAAAATGAAAAAGCCGGGATAACAACAGAACACAACAGAGGGCCTCTTGCCCGTGACTCAACAGGAAGTGATGGAGCAGAAGTCTGGCGAAGGGGAAGGATGGAAACAGACGGAAGAGGGAGCGAGAGGGAGTATGAAAAGACGGGAGAGAGAGGGAGTATGGAGAGAAGGGAGAGAGAAAAGAAAGTTAACTTTGTCATGCTTCAGGATTTCAAAACGTGCATGAGTAAAGAAAGGGCAACAGTGAGAGAGAGAGAGAGACAGAGAGAGACAGAGAGATAATGTTGTGCAATTGTTTTCTGATAGTCTGTGGGCTGAGACAACACAGGGGGGCCCAAGAATCTCTGTGTAGTCACACACACACTCATACACAGATGTGTGGTCACACACACACACACACACACACAATCTTAATGACGTTTTTTCTATTTGCCATTTGTGTATATTTGATATTTAACACAATGTCATTAAATGTTTTAAATGTCTGGCTTTTAATTTCCCAAACACTAAGGGATCGTTTGTGAATACGTCTGCCAGTCAACATTTCCTCATCTCAGAGCAAACATGAGCTCTGCACAGGTTCAACAAGTGACTCAAGGCCTTGGGAGTTGATTCCAAATCAGTTTGCGTAGGCAGAACAAGCGTAGGCCCTGACAAAAACACCACTAACCAGAAAAAAATGAAGCATGTGCTAAATTGACCAAGTTTATTTTTATAAACTAAATAAATGTCAAGGTTTTGCCAAATTTGTTTCATCTGAGCTGCCAAGAAGGCGACAACTCTCTTCTTGTGGGACTCCCAATCATGTTCTGGATAAGGTCTTTCAAAAAATAACAATATAACTTTGTTAGGACTTGATTTTAAATTAACTGCGGTCGATCTCCATTCAATTCCCCTTTATTTCCTTTCTCCTTTGAAAACTGCTAATGAATTGGACCTCAGCCTGATGGGGTCCAATGGGGGGGTTTGGGTGGTGTGGTTTTTTTTAGCGGAAGGCTTCCAGTGGGTTCTCAAAAGCTCTGGGGCCTTTACTGAGGACAGGGGCTGCGGGTAGGGAAGCTTCCGGACCTTCCATCAGACAGCGCTTCCTGGAGGAGCAGCAGCGAAAGAATACAAATCTTTTGTGGCAGTTGCTGTGAAATCTGTTTGCCACCAGGCAGTTAATCACTGCATTGCGTTTCATTTAGTCTTCTCTCTATTAGGCCTTTCCTGTCTTTGTCTTCAGCTTGTCATGTGACCCTGTGAAACGTGCCTGTTAGGAACGGGCCGATTGCGTGGCCTCCGGCATGGCTGCTCACAACCGCTGAGAATATGTCGTAATGGAGAGAATACACCAAGTGTGAAGTCGATCGGATGAATGGTTGTCAAGATAATCGAAGGACATACATACATACTTACACCCTCAGACCCCCGGGCCCGTCGAGTGGGCCCTGCGCCACTGATTATGGGATACATTGCTTGTGTACGCCACTTTTGTATTTCAAGCGCTGCTAGCTACGCTAAGTATCAATAACGTGGCAAGAAGTCTTTGAATCCAATGGTTGATGTTCCTGCGAAAGCTAGCCAACAAGCTAACGCATCATAAAGAAATCATTCCTGAAGCCAATTCCTCCCACTGGCTTTTGACTCTCTGATAAGTCTGGTTTTTTTTCAACTGAATGGGTCAAAGGCTGTTGTGGGTGGCCCAGTCAGACATTTTAGGAGTCTGCTTCCGTCCTTACGCCTCCATCTTGTCATCCCCGACCAGAGTCACAGTTCATAAAACAGAGAACCGCAAAAAAGGGGGATGTTTTTCACATCACCCTATCTGCATCCGCGTGTGACCGAATGAGTAATTACTTTAAACCATTTAAAATACCGGTACCAAAAAAAATGGTTCAGCATGGAGCATACATCCATGGGGTAGAGGAGAACTTAAAAAGCTTGAAGGTTAAAATGATTCTTTACGAAGAGCTTGTCATCTCTTGGTCTAATATATTTTTATCATTCGCTTCCATTTTTATGAGACTTTTAATAGACTATAAACGACGAAGACTAGATTATAAAAATGTAAAACAAGTGGGAGTGTGGCGTGCTGGATGTTTTATGAGATGTGATCTCTTATCATTATAATATAATCATCTGGATAATGCACCACTGCACTATTGGGCTCCTTTGTTTACTGCTTGCTTTAGAAGTGTGTTGACTTGAGGTACAGTGCACTTTTCCACCCTAAATCATGTGTTTGTGTATGTGCTTTACTCGCTGTCAAATGTGTTTTGTTACAGTGCCACGCAAATGGATGTTAGGAAAGTGTGGGAGGAGTATCTCAAACTGTATGACTCACAATTACTTTGTACAGGTAAGGCCGCTTAAAAATGTTATAACACTTGATTTGGTTTCATGGATGAGGTGAAACCACCACATCAGACGCAGGTTTTTGCTACTACTGTTTTATGATTGGTTCAACTTGGTGCCAGTTGAATATTTGTCTCACTTGCCATAGGTTAGAGTAGCTGTGACATCATCTAGCACCATATTGAGCCAATTAGAAACAACCATCCCTACCATCCTCTTGATTCTATTTCAGTATTTTCTTTCAGAAGGGTTAGGGTTAGGGTTAGGGTTAGAGGATGTGACTGTCATGAATTTCCTGTTTTCATATGTAATTGCATGTAATTTACATGTAATTAATTAGAACAACTTTGAGGAAAGGTAGCATTTCCAGGAAAGGAAACAAAGATTCAGTTCAATTCCTCAGTCAGGAGATGATATTTAATACAATCATTGAAAATGGAGTTAAAAAAACACCATTTTACATACTTTTACAATTGGGTCAAAGAGATCGCTTCAAATTGTGTTCTTTTTCTGCTAAATAAAGTTTATACTGTAGCCTACATGTTTGCATGATTGCTTGCGTTTTATAGATGTCAGAGGGCTTGTCTGTCAGCAGTGTATGATTGCTCCTCATGACTATTTCATTCAGTTTGTACACAGCTGCTTTCTCCATATGAGATGTCTCCCTCGACACAAATATCATCCGAGCAAACCGACACAAATGTCCTTACCATTGAACATGTATGTTATCATTTACTGCCGGGGAAATGTTGTTCCCTATGCTAGCATAGTAGTACGGAATACTGGATATAAGCTAAACTGAGATAAATATTCACTGAGAATGGGAACTTTATCATGGAATGCCCGTGTTGGGCTTCAGAACTCCAAACATTTACATCCAAGTATGATGGATGGAGGTGTATTCCAGGTTAATAGTGAGTACTTCCGATGCCCCAAAGTGGTTGACTGTGAACATTGTACTCTAATGGTTAACATCGAGGTCTCAACTTTGATTTAGAAGCAGCGTGTGGGCGTTTGCTGAAAAGAAAAAGTGTGCGTGTGGGTGTGTGGGGTGTGTGTTTGAGAGATCTACAGAGGGGAGGGGGGGGTGTGGGGTTGGGTTGCATACAGATGTTGCAGGGGTTTGTCTGACCACACTGACAGCTGTGAGGGAGAGAGGTCTCTGAAGACAGGAAGTAACTTGACCTCCCCTGCCCCCAACCCCCATAGCCCTCAGCACCACGGGTCATTAGTCGGTGCCCACACACACACACACACACACACGCACACACACGCACATGCATGCACACACACACACACACACACACACACACACACATGGCTACAGGGCACGATGCATAGTGTGAGGATGGAGAACATCTGCTTGTTAGAGTATGATTCTGGAATAAACATCTAGTAGTGAACAGTAATGGTTCTGGAATAAACATCTAGTAGTGAACGGTAATTATTCTGGAATAAACATCTAGTAGTGAACGATAATTATTGTGGAATAAACATCTAGTAGTGAACAGTAATGGTTCTGGAATAAACATCTAGTAGTGAACGATAATTATTGTGGAATAAACATCTAGTATTAAACAGTAGTGATTCTGGAATAAACATCTAGTGAACAGTAATTAGTGCTTTACATTGCCTCACATTCACCCATTCTTACACCGACGGTGGTGTCAACCATGCAAGGTAACAGCCAGCTCGTCGGGAGCAGTTAGGGTTAGGTGTCTTGCTCAGGGACACCTCGACACTTAGATAGGCGGAGCTAGTAGTGAACAGTAATGACACTGGAATAAACATCTAGTAGTGAACAGTAATGATTCTGGATGTGTGTGTTGCGGTGTAAAGAGACATTCACAGCATCCACAGGGAGATTAGTTTGGAGAGCATAGATATACATGTCCTGATTCACCCATTCAGCTTTAAACATTAAAATAATCTGCTTGTATGCTATACTATACGCTATACACACTTTGATACACTATACTGTACTAAACTATACTATGCTATACAATGATATACTATACTGTAATATGCTATGCTATATCATACTACGCTACTATATTGTCTGTACTGTACCGTACTCTACTATACTAAAGGCCCATTATACTGTACTTTACTATACTGTTCTATACTATACTACTATATATAGGCCATTCGGATTGATGCACTGTAATATTTCTCACATGCACTCTAAATACTGAAAATAACTTGCCATTCTCAAATCGACCATTAGGCTAATTACCATGTCGTGAACTGAGCCTAATTAACAGACCCACGCATGTGGGGCAAAACACATGTCCTAAACCCCCAAAAAACAAGAAGAATTCACAGAATTCTTCACTTAATTTGTTTTAATCTTTGAACCTTGGGTGGAGTTAGGACATGAGTGTAGCAGCACGGATTATAAGGAGAGGCTGAACGTCGCGTCACCGTGAGCAAACGCATTTCACCACTCGGGTGTTGATTCAGAGGAGGGAAGACGCACGTGGTTGGACTGCGAGTGACGGTGACTCCTCGCGCTGCTGCTGGGAGTTTTTGTTCGCGTTATCCGCGAGCCCAACAGACTGAACCGAGTCATGATCTGCTAGGAGTGGCGTCTGTTAAACGAGCCTCGTCACACTTGTGAGTACATTCACTTATTCATGTGTTAACGTATAATATTAATGCTGTTTCCCAGCACGGATTTAACGGTGTGCGCTTCGGGGATTGAGAGGATAAGACAACAACATAAAAAAATTAAAAACATTGTTTGGGAGTCACGGAGGCAATTCGCTTCGCGAAGGCTTGTCGGTTTTCTGAAGCCAGTGTAATGATTAATGACGATCACAACAACACCGGTGTGTGTGTGTAACGAGGTTCGCGTGAGTTTCTAACCGGTATCCTATCATATGCGTGTGTGTACGTGAAGGAGCGGTACCGTTTACGACCCCGGTTTAAGGTTCTGCTGCTTGTGCGCTTTTCGGGACGCGTCCAAACAAACTTTTACTGTTACTTGTTGTTACAATGAGCGAGAGAGCCTCGTTTATAAAACCCAATTCGAAAGTAGTCAGTAATGAATCAAATCAATCTATTATGCAGTGAAAACAGACACATGTCTCTGAAGGCGGTTTATCGCGGACTTACACGTAGAAACGTCCAATAGAAGTTGCAGGCAAAATATAAAACACTCCCATCCACGACCCCTCATTATCCTGGAGGAGTTGAAGAATTAGGCAATATCAACGGGATCCTTACAACAAAGTAACCAATAGTAATTTATCAAGCCACACGCAAGGCTTTTCAAGGCTATTCACTTGTGCAAACAAATCCTATAGGCCCATATGGTTCATAGTTCATATGTTACTCATTGTATTATATTGTATTATATGGAACAAACAATACGCATGATGTTTGATCAAACGATGGTTACTACAAATGAACAACTGGTGTACTTGTACATTTGTCAAGTAGTCTGTAGCCTACTGCCAGTAATAGAGATGACTATTATTTATACACAGGTAAATATTATTTCTAACTCAGTGTCAAACATTTTCCAGTATTTGTGCATATGCCCACATCCAAACAGACATAAATGACAGTTGTTGAACATTGCATCAGCGAGTTGGCTTACATAAAGAAGGTTCCATCACCAACCAAGAGAGAGAGACATACACAAAGAGAGACATACACAAAGAGAGAGAGAGAGAGGGAGAGAGAGAGAGACACACAGCTTGCTGGGGGGGCGATCAAGAGTGCACGGCACACCGTCTGACTAACAAACATGTCACCATGGGGCTGTTTTGTTCTCTGGAGGGTTCGGCGAGGAACACTACATCTCAAGGGATTGGGACATCATGACATCAGAGCACACAGCACTCCATTCAGGAACAATGAAAACCCAGGCCTCTCATGTAATAATAACATTATAATTTAATCTATCAGTCTATCTGGCTGGCTGGCTGGCTGTCTGTCCATCCATATAATAACATATAGGCCACATTTACATTTATGGCATTTAGCAGATGCTTTTGTCCAAAGCGACTTACAATAAGTACATTTGTTCGAAACGAGTGAAACCACAATATATATAACATATAACATATGTTGGTGATGGTACAGTATGATTTGAATAGAACAAGATATATACATCATCTGCCTCTGCCTTTCTGCCTTCCATCTGTCTCTCTGTCTATCCATCCATATAATAACCCTGTAATATGTATACAGCGCCATTGGCAGAATGAGGCATGACAGGCCCAGCTCATAACTCAAAACTCCAATCTTGAGTGTGTTGTGTGTCTGTCCTCCAGCAGATGAATGGTCCTGCACTCTGAGGGAGGGATGGCGGCTGTAGTTGTTGATGTCTTTCTCTTTCTGCATGTGCCAGTTCACAGCCAACCCAGAGTAGCTGCTAGCCCTGAGCTCATGGGAGAGCGAGGGAGGTAGAGAGAGAGAGACAGCGAGAGAGAGAGAGAGAGAGCTTGGGTTTTAACGGTTGCCTCTCAGCACACCAAAGAAACACAAAGGCCCATTCATGGTGTACCAGAGTGGACCCATTGATTCACGCTCACTGAGTAATTGCCGGTAGAATCCGTGATTGTTCAGCCTCTTCCATCTCCGGAGCCCACAGGCGGATATGACGCCAGAGGCAGTTGTTTTAAGACGGCGCAACATTAATATTTAAATACATGCGTGGATGAGGGTGTGGGGGGGTTGGTTTGTAGTGGCCTTCGCTGTGCATTATGCATCCTACGGCATCGACTGATCAGCTGGAAATGCCACGCAGCAGAGGGAGCCACGTTGCTATGTTCTGCAGGCGCGCAAACGTGCTTCAGAAGAGGGAATGCCATTGTCTTCTGCTCAGATCACAGGCACACTGGTTGAAGTGGAAGGGGGCGCATTGTGTTGATAGTCTTTGATATCCGGCAGTACTAAAACCTTCACATGCTTACAGTAAGTAGTACTCAATAGTACAGAATACCGTAATACGGCGTTCTGTACTATAAGAAGTACAGAAGGCTGTAGTACTCAACTACCTTATAGTTTGACTTAAAACAGTGAAAACTCTTAACAACACTAAAAAGGGCATTAGGGGTCTTCTCTGGATGTGGAATGCAGTCTAAAGTCTAAAATAGTCTAAAATCCAAAATAGTCTCAAGTCTAACAAGGCAGTCTAAACAAAATAACGCAACCACATCCTGGAAGGACTCATTCAGCTTAATTAAAAACTGCCAACATATCACCACCCACACTACACCCACCACCACCCCCCTTCCGTCTCACGTCAACGGGATACATTACTACAGCGGCGAGAGCTTCTGTTGGAGGTTCTCCGAGGTGGAGGAGGAGGAGGAGGAGGAGGAGGAGGTGGTGGTGACCGTGAACCGTGACAGGAGATGGGTTGACAAGGCCCCATGCAGGTGGGAGGAGAGCAGCAGCTCCCCCTCCCACGCCTGACCCAGAGCCCTCCCCCCGATTCCCCATGTAGTGTGAGAGAGACACAGAGAGAGAGACAGAGTGCGGCAGAGAGAGAGAGTTACAGAGAGAGGGAGAGGGAGAGAGACATACAGAGAGAGAGGCAGAGAGAGAGAGAGAGAGAGGGAGAGAGACATACAGAGAGAGGGAGACAGAGAGACAGACAGAGAAAGATAGAGCGAAAACGAGGGATAGAGAGAGCGAGGGAGAGAAAGTAAACGAGACAGAGAGAGAGAGATGCAGAGGGAGAGAGAAAGAGCAAGAGAGAGCGAGAGAGAGTGTTCACAGCGTAGTAGTGACAGAGTTTGTCAAGAGTGTACGCCCACCAGAGGAAGCCCAAAGGGTTTACTGAGCTTTATGTTATGTTCATTTCATTTTAGTTTACTGTTGTCTGCTTTTTATCACTGGAGTGAACACTCATGTCTGTCTGTTTTGAGGTGATTATGAAAAAGTATTTATTGATTTATGTTGCTGTCGTGCTGCTATTTGTCACAAAATGGAAGGGGAGACGATTGCTAATGCATTCAATGTTCTCTCTCTCTCTATCTCTCTCTCTCTGTCTCTCTCTCTCTCTCTCTCTCTCTCTCTAGGCATAATGGTGTTCACTGAGCTAGCTTGGTTGGAGGTACCGGACCAGAGCCACACGGAGCCCCAGGCACATTAAGAACACTCTTCCTCTCACAACATGGCCGACAACAGGCTCTACTGGGGAACACACGACTCCAACGCCAGGTACGTTATGCCTTAAATGCATCCTTTAAGCACTATGTGACATTAAATGTGTCCCATTTTTTTATAGCGAAAGAAAGAGTTTTTCTTTGCTTCATTACATTTTACATTTAGAGCTTCAATCAGTTATGTGTGACATTAAAGCTGTCCCTAGCGATATGGACATTTCTTCTATGCTCAAACTAATTGTCTTCGTTCAAGCATCATTGGTTTGGAATAATAAGACGACAATTCAACTAAACTTTATTGTTCAATTGTTCATCTTGAATCACAACTATATTATAATAACTATTTTTATTTAAAAAAAAATCATTCCACTCAACAAGTTTGATGAGGATGATTTTGAGCTCATCCTCTGAGCCTCCAGTAGTGAACTGAGCAGCTCTGGAATAACACAGTCTTCTTCTATGGTCATCCCTTCATGTACTTCTTCTTCTATATATTGGCCCAGAGCCCAGACATGTAGCACCTCCTGTTAACACACTCAAACACTCAAACACTCACTCCCCCCATAGGAATGACAGGGGAAAAGAGGGTCTTGGAGCTGACATGGGTGTTTAGTGCATATGTCAGGCATGTTATTTCACTTATAATGACTCACCTGTGACAAGTTATGTGTTAGTTATGTGTACAAATCATTCACGAGGTCCCGCTATGGATTTGTCTCATGCTATGTGTTTTTGTGTTTTTGCAGCTTGTGCCTCAGGCTGGACCACAACACAACACAAGTGCAGCAGCAGCAAACAGCCAAGGCTTTTCAAAGTGAGAACCTGACTTTTTTTAAACTTTGAATTCTTTCTTTATAATTGAATATATATATATATAATATATATATAGAACATGTCTGGAATCAAGTTAAAGTCAAAATGTTTATTTCAAACTTATTTTAAAGAAAATTTGATTGAAATACTTGAATTCAACATTTAATTTGCTAGAAATGTAAGCATTTCACTTTTTTTGTAAGCACTATTTTGTAAAAAGCATAGAAAAAGTCGTAGACATTCAGATATTTTGCTATTTAAATGTTTCAACAAATTTGTATTTGGTTTACTGGAAAGCAGTTTTTTCTTTTTCATTGATTTTTCCAAATCAAAGGCCAGTCTGACCTTAATCAGAATGAACTGAGAAGTTAATCTGGTACAAGATAACTAGAACACAGTACATACAAAAGTACACACAAAAAGTTCTCTTTGTCAGTTTTAACGATTGGACGACGTTTCAGTGTGAAAAGTATAATCTCTTTGTACTTGTATGTTTATACTACACGTTTATCCCTACTGATACGGCTTCTATGGTTTGAACAAATGGCGGGAAGCCCTTTACCACTATAACTAATATTATTATTATATTATTTAATCGGCTAATCTAATATACTGGCCTCAGTGGGGCCATCAAACACAGCACCCTAATGCGCCCGTAGTTCAAAACAACGGCACAACGAAGACCAAGAACCAACAGCTTGATTAGGCTGGTTTCCCCCCCTCCATGTTTTGTTTTGGTATGTTCTCCTGGATCTGCCTGATAGAAGACCAGAGAGGAGGGCTGTAGGGAGGACAGGAAGCTAATCGCTACAGTGTGGTTACCCACCACTCCTCTGCGGTGGTCAGGGTGGCGGCGCTGAAGCTGGTGACACATCGGATGTTTGCTCCGGAAGCCCGGCAGAAGGTTGTCTGCCGGGGATGGGAAGCGGCCCGGAGATTATGCCGCTCGGGACTCAGATAATAAACCGTGGGGGACGAGAAGAGAAAAAGTGCTGCTTCCTGCGTAATCAGGGTGTTGTGGCTGATGTTTGACGAACAGGGTGATAGGTTAAGAGGCTGTTGACTTGTTACTGTACTGTCCTGTTTCCTCCTCCTCCTCCTCCTCCTCCTCCTCCTCCTCCTGCTCCTCCTCCTGCTCCTGTCCGTAGTGG
>OMKP01080361.1:0-11966 GCA_900302375.1 Bathygadus melanobranchus
TTTAATAACCATGCTGTAACAGTGCTCGATTGGCCAGCAAACTCACCTGACCTGAACCCCATAGAGAATCTATGGGGTATTGTCAAGAGGAACATGAAAGACACCAGACCCAACAACACAGAGGAGCTGAAGGCTGGCATCAAGGCAACCTGGGCTTCCATAACTCCAGAGCAATGCCACAGGCTGATCGCCTCCATGCCACGGCGCATCGAGGCAGTAATTAAAGCAAAAGGATTCCCGACCAAGTATTGAGTGCAGGCATGAACTTAACTTTTCAGAAGATCGACATTTCTGTTTTGAAGATACTGTTTTTTGATTGGATTTATGTGATATTTCATTTCTTGAAATACTGTTTTGGGGGTTTTTATGAGCTGGAAGCCAAACTTATGCAAAGTTAAACAAATAAATACTTGAAATACTTTACTTTGTGTGTAATGAATCTATAATCTACAAAAGTTTCACTTTTTGAAAGGAATTATGGAAAAAAAAAACGTTTCCATGATATTCAAATTTTTTGGAAAGGATCTGTATGTGATTAACAGAACCCTTTAAGGTATTGAATGTAATTATGAAACACAGAGTCGTAAAGCGTGACATTTACTGATGAATACTTTTCAGCATGTCAACAAATTGGACCCAGCAGCCAATAGAAAGGAAAATGACACAGAATAAACAGCATTACTCTTCATATCAGAGTGGAGGGAGCCAAGGGCATAAATCATCTTTTACAACTGTTGAGCTGGAAGACTCCTCCTGCCTTAACTTGGTTACACCGCTCGGGGAATAGGAGAGGAGAGGACTTGCTTCTCCTCAGACAGGAAAGCTCCACTGCTTTGAAGGTTAAGGAACACCATGTTTGTGACATCCACATTTCTATGTAGGCAGATTTTTAAAATTCCATGAAAAAATCTAATCAAAACTCCACCATGTAATTGTTCAACAGGTCCCTTTTTTAATAATGGCATGCTAAAATCCTAGCTCAATTGGCAGATTTGACAAATTCCATAAAAATACCTAGCCAAATTGTTATCAGCAAACTCCACAATCCACAACTCCTCAAGTGTTTTTACTGCAACATTTTTATGAATTAGATGCTAACGTCATAGCCAATGTGTTGAAGTGAGATGGTGTGTGTTTGTCAGGGTTGTTGTTATTTTTTAGAGTTAGATGTCATTTCCTGATTTAGATGTATCTTAGTCATGGACACTTGGTAAAAAAATAAAGCTGGTACCAGCTGTTGGAGCAATAGCTTGTTACTATTAACATTTAGCATTGCTGTTGGCGTTATGTTGCTGTTTAGATTCAGTTGGTTTTTAGAACATCAAACAGAGGTGTCATCTGATTGGACACGCTTTGGGAGGTCACCGTTGTTTGAACTCCCAGCAGTCCCAGCAGTCCACTATGGCCAGGGTAGCTTCACTGCTCATCTCCGTAGGAAACCATTGTCAACGCCATGTGCTCATTTAGCTTTTAGCTTTTTTTATCCAAAGCGACGTATTCATTTTTGTCATATACATGTGATAGGCATGTTAAGGCACGCAAGTAGGGTTAGGCATCTTACTCCACGATGCCTAAAGGTATAGCCTACAGACTGGGGTTTGAACCCAGAACCTTTGGCTTGGGAGACAGACTTGACCATGCTGCTGCTAAGCTTGTTCATGTGTCGTCCTTATAAAAACTATTTTTGTGCAGCACTTATATAACTAAACTTTTCTTCGAACAACCTTTAAGCATTAGGTGAATTCAAGGTGAATGAATCATTCATAAAGCATTGTTCCTATATGAATACTCATTAGTGAGCAAGAAAATTCATTATTAACATATTGTAAATCATTTGTAAATCATTATGTTACGCTTCATAAATGATCTTCTAAATAATTCTCTCATTATTATCTCATTAATGTATAACTATACTATAATAATTACATATAATCTCTATTTACTACTACTTTATTAATGCTTTAAAAACACGTTGTTCCCAGTATCTCCTCGTGAAGGTTTTTCCTTGTTCTTCTGATGTTAAATATCAAGTTAAAGTCAACAGACACGATGCCAGGCAGTTATGTGTGCAGTCTTTCCCTGCTTTTGGTGTTTAAACAACACCGGAAGCAGCCTGGCCCTGATGTAACACTTCAAGAATATAGCATGATGACTCAGGAACCACCAGGGGCAGCACTGAGCCACCGGAGGATAATAAAAAACTATGGGAGAGATTGATAGATAGACAGAGAAGGAGAGAATGGGATGGAGGGGGGGGGAGAAAGGTGGATGAGAAAGAGATTGATGGAAAACGGGGAACAGGAGAGAGGGAGAAAGAGAGGGAGATGAGAGAGGGGGAGGAAAGTGAGAAAGTGAGAGAGAGAGATAGAGAGGCTAACCTCTCTTTGATAATCATGCAAATTGTGTTCATACATAAATAGCCCTCAAACCCACATACATGTGCATACACATCACGTATTCTCTATCCTAACCTTCATCATGCTGTCACACATCTGTACTTTTGGCTCAGGAAGAAAATGTTTTGTCCAGCAAAGAAACAATATATTTTCATTACCATGTAAAATAAGTTAAATAACTTGATGTATATTGTTCATCAATACAATATTCCCCTTTTCAGTCTTCAAATATACTAATGATACAATAAAATGTGAATGTAGGCATATATATATATTTTTTTTTGTATGTTTATATATTTATACCCACTTGGTCCCCTGCTGCGACCCCCCTATGGGGCGCGATGTGCATAATGAAAACCACTGCTCTAGTGTGAGCTCAGGACAATACTTAGGACGGTATCCAATGACACTGAAAGAACCACAGAACCAGGAAGCCCGCATCACGGCATCCGTTGGCTAATGGACAGCCAGTAATATGCCTTGTATGCAAATCGCCTCTCGCCCCCAAAAATAACCTCTTCAAAAGCCTGCAGACCCACAGACATCTTTTAAAACATCATGGGGGTTTTAAATGATTAAGTGTTGACGTCTGTAGGACTGCAAGTACAGTAGGGCTAGTAGTAGTAGTAGGGTTTAGCTACAGGGCAGCCCATGGTTAAAGCTCTGTCTGCATTTGGACAGATGGCCAACAGAGTTGAGCATGTTCACCAGCGCTGGCACGTTACTCATAACACGTTACATCACATAACACGCATAACACGTTACAGCACATAACATGCATAACATGTAACCTCACACACGTTATGTCAGATGCAAGAATTCAATGCTACCATGCAACTCTGGCATGTGATGGACATTTTTAGTTTGTGTGTTGTCTAGTAAGGATGCAAATATTTTTGAGTTTGAGTTATTTTGTGTGTCAGTTTAGACAGAGTCACATGGTAATGACCCAGCGTTAGCCGAGTAAACAATTACAATACTTTACATGGTAATACATTAGATGTAACTACCAATATATAATAATAATATAATAATAACAATAATAACGTATTGAAAGACAGTTTCCACTGAAGCGCTGTTGAGAGCTGGTTGTCCAGCTGTCCTTGAGCAACATTCAATCGATATAAGGAGCCACGGCAGTAGGATGAGGGCTCTGTAATCTCTCCGTCGTTTCTATCGCCTCTTGGGAAAACCATCCCGGAACCGAAGGGATTCGGTATCACTTAGCATATGGGTCGCATGGTGAATATATCAATATATAACTCCTGCAACACTTTGTCAAACATCGTTGTTTGAATAAATATGTACTAATTATTAAATGACGTAACATAAAGTAATGATTTAATTATAAACATGTCACAGTTAATATCCCTCCTGACTCAGAATATCACTCAACCAGCCAATATTAGAAGACACCAAATCAGAATGAGGTTTATTGACGTAGTATAAGTAAGCACGTAGAAGTTCTGCCTTGGTTCATTGAAGCATTCAATAAACAGAGACAAATACGAAAGTAGAAGCAAAAAAACAAGTACTCAAGTCAAGAAATAACTACAAAAATAGAACTAAAATAAAATAGAAATATTTTATGTTCTTTTCTCTAAAGCTCTTTGCAGTTTATTTTCCATTCACTATGGTGTGCCTGCAGTGAGCTAGACTCCATATCGCAGCACAGAGGCCTCCTGGACCTCAATGAACCAGCATCAAGGATGAAGCACACAGAAATAGATATTGATCGATATAGTCATTAATACACACACAAACAGGGAACACCATGCAAAGTCATTGAGAGAGAGAGAGAGAGAGAGAGAGAGAGAGAGAGAGAGAGAGGGAGAGAGAGAGAGGGAGAGAGAGAGTGTGTGTGTGTTGGTCTGTACATTTTATAGGCGTTCTCTTGAGAGTTATATATACATTATGTTCTGACTACCTTGCTCTAAGTATAGCTCAGTACAGTGGCTAAATTAAGACCAAGAATGAAAAACATGCTGACATTGCATTTTAGATTGAATTATCTTTCAAATGTATCTTTTCCCATGTTACCTAGAATATAAATCATGTATTAATAGAACAAGATCCATTTTAGTCAAATAGTGGTTTTGCTGTGATAACACGAGAGCATACAGTTTGTCTGTGAACTTGTATGTCAGAATGTTTTCCTTTGGCTGGGGTAGCCTTTGGGGGGTTGGTGAAATATATTTATTTAGTTTATTTCCTTTGTCATTTTCAAATGAAACACAACCTAAAAGACTAAGGCCTAAAAGAGCATATTGTTGGATCAAACTGGGAGAACAGAACTGTTCCCGTCATCAGTTTGGAATAACTTAAGGGACTATGTTTCACATAGTACAACCTGACTATATGAACATTAAAAATGTAAATGAGGTAACACTGTTTTAGTCCATTCAACGGTGCAGTTCGTAGATCTATCTTATCAATCAGAGAGCTCTACATGCGTTATAACCTCGCTCCTCGCTCCTCGCTCCTTGTTCCTCGCTCCTCGCTCCTCCCCCGTCTGTCTGCGTGCAGCGGTAGGGAGTGGGAGTCGGACTGGCCAGCTCAGTCTCTCCAGGGTGCCAACAAATAGTTGAGTAAGCGGAGCAGCGAGTACTTGTGATAAATATTTTTTTTTCTTTCATGGTGAGATTTATACGGTCCTTCTGCTCCCAACGGTTTATCCGACCGCACCACAAACTCACTTCAACCCGCAGCTTGTCTGATTAACACAGTGGATCTGATCCTGCATCATAGGAAGCATCTATCTGTAGGCTATTATTAACCATTCTATATATATTTTATTAAATATGTGCAGCAGTTATTTTTGAGTGGTAGCCCCAATAAATGGGTAGCAGCAAAACATGTTTTGGGAGTATTAAACTGTGTTTATGGCTGATAAATGATACAACAAGAGTGCCCTACTGTAGTCATCACAAACTCCTCAACCATCATTTCTGACCTCATGGTCCTGTCCATGAAAATGTACAAAAATTCCATAAGACCATATTTTAAACAGTGAGCATAATTTAATTTGCTGGCAAAAAGCAAAAACGTTGCATTCATTAGATGACCCTATTAATTTCTGTTAGTCAGAAGGCTTAGGCTAAGTGTAGTTTCTAAGAAGGATTAGGCTGAGTGTAGTTTGTGAGAAGGCTTAGGCTAAGTTTGTGAGAAGGCTTAGGTTAAGTGTAGTTTGTAAGAAGGCTTGGGTAAGTGTAGTTTTTGAGGCTGGTCCTTCTTTAGATAACAGAAGAGCCTTTGATGCAACTCAATGTGTCCATCTACTGGACGAGAGTGAATGTGCTTCTAGTGTATTGACAACATACTACATGGAGACACATTATTTGACACAGAGGCTTAAACTACAATGTATAGTAAAATCTTTAATTCAAAATCCAGGTAGTATCCTCCTATGTCATATTTACTAATCGTAGCTTACAAACTTGTTGCACATAGAAAGTGACAAATCACAAATCATTCACAGATAAACATAGATTCAGGTCAAACAAAAAACGCTCAATACTTAAGAAAAAAAATGAAATCTGGCTAAACTGGCAATTAACAGGGCAACTAAATTGTATTATTAAAATGGTAATATATATATATGGATTTATTTCATTTGCCATTAAAGTCCTTACTTGGACACGTCTACAGTTCTCTGGCTTTGCCTGAAAATATTTGACATAGTTGAAATTAAAATCCCCACTCCTTTACAGGAGTTATGTGCTCATGAACACAAGGCTGAAGATGGTTTACACATTCCAGCGCTCACTGCTTTGCATTAGAGAGCAGGGAACAGGCGCTCTTCAGCCTCCCAGTTACGCAGACTGGTCACACCCGACAACAGCAGTGCTACTCTTATAAAAAAACAAATTGTAAGTTTAGATTGAAGCCCGGGTCAAATCCCTTCTATTCAGCCATTCACGATTACATTTCAGACCCAAAAATACATCTTGTTATTTTCAGAAGTTCTGTAACCTCAGGCGTGTATTCTGTTTCATTTTCTTCAGGAATTTCTGTTAGAATGTTTTAAAACAGAAACATGCCCTTGACTCTGAAGGCCTCGGATGTTCGCTTGGTTGGCTTCAGAACTACAGGATATTTGGGTACAATTTCACTGGCAAAAAGTGCTTTGTAATCAGGTTTTTAGATATTTACAGAAAGACTCAATAGTTTTATGTTAAGGATTCAGTCATGATTTTTTTTTTTTTAAGTGGGGCAAGGAGGGGTTCTTTGAAAGTGCTCAGGACCATTACAAATAAAATAATAATGAAAACAATTTTACATTCTTGGAAATCATTCTGCACCAATCGACCACCATCCTTGTGCACTTCTGACCCGGCCTCGTGACCAAGGTGTTTGGAGTTTAGCAGGACATTTGGCTGACTACACTGTATATGATAAGGGAGACATTTTGGCGGTAAAATTGAAGTATGAAGCGTCATTGAACACACAGACGCTCTTAATTAATCAGGTAGTGGAATGAATCCGCACGGAGGGGGAAATCTATAGGACCAGAACGATCATATACACACACACACACACACACACACACACACACACATACGAACATGCTCAGAAACTCCCCAGCCCCCCGACACTTCCCGGTTTCACAGTTCAATATTCCCTATGCTTAATACATTTTTGCCACGAAAATGGTACAATTATTACAGTTGGGCTCTTCCGTACCACGGTAAATGAAACAACATAAACCACATGGGTCATGCATTCATAAGCAGAAAAAAAAACAAGGTTCCTTGAAGCCACATTCATCTCCACGTCACCCAATCAGGAGCCACGTCTGGGGCTTCAGACAAACCCCTCCCACACAGGCAGCAGTGAGAGGTGAATTCAAGACGTTATATTTTCCTTTACATTTTTCGCCCTTACCCATTTCACCACATCTATGAATGGAACTAGCCATCTCACATTCTGTACGGGACATTTAAAAATATATAGTGTACATGTTAGGAAATATGCAAGACAATAAATAGATGCTGAACCTAAGTCAAGGGTAGCTTAACTCGAACGAACATGACCAAGATTACGATAAACGTTGATATACAAACGGGATATATTTTGCACTCGATTTTGGGAAGACCTATCTTAAAAGGTAAGGCTGGCATAATTATTCATACATTCATGCAAACTATCAACCTTTTAATAACTTCACCTTGTGGACATTTAATTTATCCCTTGCACAATCTAGGAAAGGAAGGCACTGGAATAATCCTATAAACCGGTCCGATTAGGTTTGCTCTCCGTTCGCTATCTTGAAATATGTAAAAATCTAAAAAAGCATCGCTTTGGAAATTATTATTTTTTGAAAAATAAAGTTGAATTAACTAGAAAATTATTCTTTTTTTGCTGTCTAACTTTTAGCAAGGATTGTTTAGAAAAGGTTATTTGCTATAAAATAAAAGGAACTGCTTATGGCGTTTGATCAAATGAAACGTTGATTGACACTCGCACTGAATAAATATTAATACTAACACTCAAAAGCAATATGAAAATACAGTTTTGTGTCAGCAAAACGTATGCAAAAGTCGGTATGGCAATCAAAAAAAAAAACCCACTAATTTTGAATTAAATTCTAGCTCAATCTTTAAGGAAAAAATGATTACAACATCGCCCAACGACAGGGGAAAACAGACAAATAAAACATAATTAAAGATCGATTATACATTAATGGTGCTAGAGAGTAAGTATCATCAAATAGTTGAAAAAAAGAGAAAAATAAGTGACATTAAGAAAGTCATGAGTCACAGTGCTAACCATGTGAACAGGGTCCTGTTAGCTAGCCATGAGAGGTGAAAGGTCAGCCCTATAGATTTGAATGTTGCCCTGGAAGGGGGGCGGGGTCAGTGGACTTCCAGTTTGTTGTACTGTATGTTCCGGTTCCACTGGGACAGTCTCCACGACAACGGCAGCTGGTAGTTCCGAGGGACTATGCCGTTGACGTTCTCTTCAAAGTACTGGAAAAGTCTGTACCACCAAACCCGAGAGAAGGGGTTGCTCTGGGATGTCTCTTTAAGTGACTGGAAGGAAACGGAACATTTAGACAGAACAGTCAATCTAAAATGTCACCGCGTAAAAACACACCAATAAATATGTTTGCCTCGCCCAGAGCCACATTTCTCATCAACTACTTTAACTATGCAGCACTGAACATATCCTGAACAACCCCTGTCTGACTGTAGCCAATCAGAAGCAACTCCTGTCTGACTGTAGCCAATCAGAAGTAACCTCTGTCTGACTGTATTAGAAACAACACAGTAACATCTGTGTATCCATCATTGGGTTAAATTACAACTTTTATGTAAAATAAGTAGAACAATTATTGGATTAGAGATAATTCAAGGTTGAGATGGGACTCACTTGCTGGTTGGCCAGAGTGTGGTACCACCAGAAGAGACGGGTGGTGATGAAGTAAGCCACCACCACATCAACAGTGTAGTGGTCGTGGGCCAGCAGGATGCAGAAGATACCAACAGCACTCAGGGTCCAACACATCCAGTGGTACCACCACAGTCTCTTTGGAGAATCTGACATTCAGACAAGAGAAACAAAGTGTTCCAAATTCTAAAGTAAAAGTCTTGTTCAAACACTAAAAACAAAAGTCTTGACAGAGGATATAGAGAAAGGACTCAAAAGCCGCCTGATAAAGGACAGGAAGATGGATTACGATAACAAACTGGTTGGTCATACAGGCCAGATAGTGTAGTTGTTGCCACCAGCTGTCTCTAGAGGTCACCCTGGGACAAAACGATGATGCTACGTGATTTGTAATGCCACGTAATGGAAACAAAATGGAAACAATTGATTCCACCTGAATCCTATGAGCCAACGTTCTTATAGGCACAGTGTTTGAGACTCATAACAAGAGGCTAAAACGTTGACATGCTCTAATGGGTTTCAGCCCACAGTACAACATTGCATCAACATGTCCTGATAAGGTGAGATGAAAAATGTTGTGTAACAACTATATAGGAGCATGGTTTATCAGTGAGATAGAAGACTGCACAAGAAATACGCCTGCTCATGTTTACCTTAGTATTCTAAGCTAAGCACTAGCACCAAAACCTTAGTTAAACAAAGCATGCCTTTTTTTAAATAAAATTGCATTAATTTCCCACTGTTCTCTTTATTGTACCAAAAATCTGTGGGGTTTTTTTCAACTTTGAAGATGTAGCCAGAACCACTGGGGGGCGCCACTAATGCCAACAATATGTCCACGTCATTTGTTTGGACTGAATGTTATGAACATGGTTACACTTGTGGGTTCATGTAATATTCATGGCATACATTTCGTCAAAATAACATCTATTGATAATTTCCTGGAACATTTCACCCAATGTGTTTATAGGCTATACAACTTTAGTCTACTTTCAACAGCAGTATGCTAATCTGGTTAGTTTTTGTTGCATTGTTCCCTCTCAAATTACTTAAACAATTTACCCTTTGGCTCTGGCTTGAATAACCTGTTCTGTGTGAACCATGGCCAATGTCAGTTCCATATTTTAACCTTTATTGAACAAGAGACAGCTCGACTCAAACATTGTTCACTGCTCCCCTACTTTTTAGTTTCAACCCATTTCTATTTGTACACATCTTGACTATAGCTTTTACTGCTATAGCGTTGATACTTTGGACCAAAATAATTAAAAGATTACTTTTTTCAACACTATCTCTATCTATCCACATGAGGTATATAGTGTGAAAAACGACTGCAGTTGTTGCCAATGCTTCTGTCTCTGGGGCGCAGATCAGCACAGACACAAAATCTTATGGAGTACGGTACTTACACTCTTTAATGAAGAGATACGTTAGCGTTAGCATGACGGTGTGGCCGCTGTACAGGTAGTCGCCACACATAGTGTGGGAGCCTGTGATGGACAGGCCTCCACCCGCGATCATCTTCATTATCCTCCTCATCTGGGCCTCCCAGTTCCCCATGAGCTGGACAAACACACAAATAAGAGTCATTTCCTCAGGCACAAACAAACGGGAAAGCAGTTAAAGGTTTGCTTCACATTTAGCCACCTAAAAACCAAAGCTCCATCAAGCTAGGCTATTTTCTAATACAAGAGAGTACTGCTTCAAATTGTCAACATCAACTCTGTTTCCCTGAAAAATCACAATTTGAAGAACGCAAATCCTGGGCCAACGACATCAATGGGCCAACGACATCAATGAGCCAACTTTTATGGGAAGCAGTACTCTCTTTTTATATATTAGAAAATAGTGACTGTTCCCCTTTAACCTCCACCCAAGGCAACAACTACCTATACACTCATCTAAACCAGACCCATCTCCACACATTCAAAGTATTTCCAATGCATCCCGAATCGCTGATCGATAGATACTGATTGCATTAAAAAGGTATCTTAGTTTTCATTACACTCTATATCTATATATAGACAAGTATCCCCATCCTACCTTCGGAGAGCACTTGAAATGCATGCCAGGAACAGGCAGGGTGGTTATATACATGGTGACACAGCGGTACAAGTACAGTGTGCCGACAATGAAGAAGAACCGTCGGCCAATGATGGACCTGCAACAGAACAAACAAACGTGTTCACAACGTAATAGTGACATGACTTGGATTGTTGTCAGCCTCACTTGTAAGTGCCTGTTAAACGACTAAATGGGTTTGCAAAATTTGAATATGCATAATGTTGATTTTTCCAGTTTGATAAAATGTGTACAATAATACAACAGGTTGTCACTAGAAGAGTTAAGTACTAAAGACAGTACACAACAAACAAACAAACAAACAAAAAAACAAACAAAACAGGCCTTACACAACACAAGATAATCCCTTCAGGATTACTGCTGACAGCATGGCCATTTTCACAGGTTCAAAGGTTGAAGGTCTCTGTACCTGTATTTGAGAAGGGTCCACTGCACAATCCACAAGCCCACCAGAAGCATGCCATTGATCTCACAGATGGAGAAGGCCCACTCCACGCGGTCAAACAGGTCGAAGAACTTGTCCGGCAGCGGGGGCGTTTGCTCCTTGGTGGGCACGCGCTCGTGCACCACTGAGATGACCATGGTGGTGGTCACGAAGCAAACCACGGCGTAGAGGAACGCCACGCCCGTCTTGCCCCATTCTGACGGGAAGTGGGAGCGCGAACAGGAGGTGGGGACGGTGGCCGTGGAGGCGGTCATGTTAGGGATGGGGATGTGCACCATCTCGTGACGGAGGCCGTTGAGCCGCTGTGGCATCGGTGCACCGTTTGCCTCAGTTTTCCACGTGCCGTTGGGCAAGTGACCGTTGGCGTGTCCATTGGGCAGGTGGCCATTCTTGTGCGCAGCGGCGATGTGTGTGGCGATCCGCAGCGTTTCCAGATGCTCCAGGAGCTGCCGGCCGCCATCAGACGACACCAGCGCCAGCGGCGGCGAACAGAAGTCGGCCGCGGTGAGCTGTAGGAGGGAGGCGCCGTCCGCGCCTTGCAGGGCGTCGCAGTATTCTTGCATGCCCTCATCACACAGCCACCGTGACACGTCCTGCTCAGACCACTCTGACACCTCCTTCATCTTGTGGGGGGGGGGGGGGGGGGGGGGGGG